>PVLD010003276.1:0-145790 GCA_004027595.1 Dinomys branickii | reverse complement strand
AAAAAAAAAAATTAACGAGCTCTCCTCCCTCCTTTTGCAAATTGGCAGCTCACTACTTTTAAATTTAACCATTTGTTCTCAAAAATATATCGCATTGGATTTACTGTAAACCTTCTTTCATTCAATGTTTTCACTAGAGAATTTCTTTTTTCTTTTCTTTTATTTTTGTCTTTTTGAGACAACTTCTCACTATGCGGTACAGGCTGACCTTGAGCTCACTTTGTAAGTCACGCTGGCCTCAAACTTGCAACAGTCCCTCTGCTTCAGCCTCCCAAGTGCTGGGATTACAGGTGTGAGCCACCACACCTGACTCATTAGAGGATTTCTTTCATATAATCGTCCAGCTACATAATAATGTTTTCATCCTTGGCAGACCCCATACACTGTACGGTTCTGTAGAATATATTGCCAATTGTCCAAGAGTAATCATCTTAGTTTGTGTGAGTATACTTTATGATGTTCACATGATAAAATCACCTAACAATGTATTTCTCAGAATGTATTCCTATCATTAGGTGAACTGTAACTTTATTTAACAAATACTTATGTGTTATGTACCAGATGCCAGATACTTACTATGTTCATTTTCTTGTTGGACATAATACCCAATACCCATAATTTAAAAGAAGAGAGGTTTATTTTGGTTCATGTTTTCAGTCTCTGTTTGACTGACTCCAGGGCAGAAACAAGATGGTGGAAGGGTCTGGAGGATTAAAAAACAAAACTTGTTGTGTCATTTCAGACAGGAAGTAGAAAAGTAATGGATGATCCTGGGAAGGAACCATTCTCTTCCGGATCACACCCTCAGTAAGGATCCTGGGAGGGAAATATTCCCTTCCGGGTCATACCCTCAGTGACCCACCTTCAAACAGGCCCCATTTCTAAGAGCACACTCAGTGCTGAACTCATTAGTGAGTCTTGATGAGCACAGGGCCTCCATGATCCAATCACCTCCCAACACATAAGCCTTTGGGGGACATTTCAGATGCCAACCACAACAAATATGTCCCTTAGCAGTGTATGCGTGAGAGATTAACTCTACATTTATGTGTTAAAGGTGTCTAGAGATGGAGCCTTTGAGAGTGAACCCATAGAACTGAAAGGATGCTTGCTCCAGTATAGAAAACTGACAAAATGTGCTGGCTACCTTGAATGTATGAAAGGGCTGACCCAGGATTACTTCTTCAAACTTGTATTCCAATTGTCTTCAATCTTGTATCCCAGAGGAGTGATGAAAAGACTCCATAATTTTTATTTATAGAATTCAAGCACAATCACTGAAAGAGAAGAGAAAATGGCAAAACATAAAGTGCTTAAAAATAAACATTTCTAAACATTTAAAAATAAGTTGGGCACAGTTGCACAAAGCTGTAATCCAAGCTACTGGGGAAGTTGAGAGAGGAAGATCAAATTTCAGGACCAGTTTGGACAAGTTGGCAAGAATTGGTTCAAAATATAAAATACAAAGGGTTGGAAAGGTAGCTCAGACACAGAGTGCCCCTAGGTGCAGTCCCCAGTACAAAACAATTTTAACAGAGGAAAATATGTCACATCCGCTCTTATTACATTTTTTTCACACAAAACCATTGTTAGCATCAAAGTGTCTTATTATCTGTTATATTTCCTTCAAAGTCCTCTAAATATGCAAACAATGGTTACATATTTAATATTATAAAAACAGATAAATTATTCTAGGCAGAGTTTTGAATTACTTTTTATCCAGAAATAAATCTGCAAATTATCTACAAGTAATCAATAGTTTGGTGTATGACTTAGATCCAATTTTCACAAATATATAAATCTTTGACAAGCCTGAATGCATTATTTTATGCAAATGCTTCTTCACATATGATTATATTTTTAGCTTAGATACTTAAAGAAAGCACTGAGGTAACTTTTTTTTTTTTTTTTTTTTTTTTTTTTGCGGTACTGGGGATCGAACTCAGGACCCTGCGCTTGCTAGGCAAGCGCTTATTCCATTGAGCTATATCCCCAGCCCCTGAGGTAACATTTTATACCATACCTCAAACATGGTGCCAAACTGCTTTCTAGAAATACGGTAATAGGGCCAAATTAACATTTTCAATAGCAATGTATAAAACAGCCTGACTCACAGCGTTTTCTTTAATATCTAAAACCAAATTATCACAGTTTTGATACTTTGTCAATTTTACAGAAGAAAAATTTAGATCCTATTTTAAATTTTAACTTCTGTTTGACTCAATAGTGAAATTACCTTTCTTTATCGATGTATTTTTCTCATACTCATATAGTTTTTCTGTCATACTTACGTATGTTCAGTTTCTTCTCTCCTCTCTACGTTTAGGCCCCATGGAACAGAAACCATTATACAGACTGCTGTCGATACGTTCAGCTCGAATGTAAGCCTAGCATAACTCTCAGGGCAGGAAGGCAGGAATGAAGGAAGGAAGGCAGGGAGGGGAGGGAGGGAGGAAGGAAGAAGGAATATTATTCAATGAAATAGAAATTTTATTTTTGATTTTGTATCTCACATTTGTTGAAATATATTCACACTTTACTTTTATTTATGCTTCTATTTTGTGATGCTTAGAATTCAAGTCTACTTATGTACATGCTTAGTCACTGGTTTGAGATGTTCTCATTGCTTTTATGTTGTAGAAAACTCATGTCTATTGAAAGATTAAGGAAGTTTTCATTCAAAGTTTTCCAGGTATTTATAACTATACTTAGTAATCTTTCTACTTGGTGATAATTAAAATTTTAGTATACACAATATATACCTGATTGATTTTTCCTTGTTATTAGCTGCTGTGTTAATGCAGCTTGTTGAAATGGTTCATCTTCTGTCACTGGTTACTGGTCAGTCTACACTGAAGTATATGTCTTTAAAAGATACAAAATGATTTTGTGAAATGTTTTTGCTAAAAGTTCTTGACTTTTGTGTTTGGATAATAAGCTTTTAAATTTAATAATAAGTTTTAAAAATTTTAAACTTAATAATAAGTCTTACAATTCTTTTTTCAGACAAAGTTACACTATGTAGTTGAGACTGGCCTTGAACTCACTATGTAGCCCAAGCTGCCCTCAAACACACAACTATCCTGCCTCAGCCTCCAAAATGCTGAGATTATAGGCATGTGCCACCATGCCCAGCTGGGTTTTTAAAATTTTTGTGCTTTAATTATAAGTTTGATGAAAAAAAAATAAAGATCATTACAAGAGAAATGTGAAGGCCTTCTTGCATTAAAAAATATCACATAGTATGTGTGAATACTCTTCCCAATACATGAAATAATGACTAGATATTTAATTTTTCACATTTGTGGGGTGCTACATAATCTATTCACATCCATGATTAGATACAAAATGAGGCTACTAGAATGTATTTAGTCTCTTCCCAGTTGTGTGCTATACATTTTTGCTTTGTCTTGTGCCCCTAAGAGCCCCAGTAACTCTGCTCTGCTAAGTTGTCTGTACAGAGCAAGCAGAGTAGATAGAGTAGAAAGATTCAGTTAATATAAGTACATCTTCCCTTTCACAGTGAGACAGAAATTCAGTTACACTTTGGAGATTTTCTCCAACTAGCATTACACATAGGACAATGAGATTCACTTAAGCCTGCATCTCTTTGCCTAGAGGAACGAGGACTTTCACTCTGCCATACCTCTTTTATTTACTAAACGGAAAGGTTAATAAATGCTCTGGAAATGTTTTCTATGAATAACACGAGGGGGAGAAATGAGGCCCATGAGGTGGAACAGAGATCCTTCAACTCCTGTTCATTCTTAAAATGACTGTCATCAAGCCGGCTCCAGCTTGGTGCTTTCCTGGATTGTCTGGCAGGAACTTCTCTGTCTCTCACCCCTGCTATCCAATCTCTGGCAACTCTCTGCTGGAGTAGCCTGACAAAATTCCCTCAGAATCCTTACACAGATGTAAGTGTCCACACACACACACACACACACACACACACACACACACACACGAAAATTCTTTAGTATAATTATCTTAAAATGATGATCGATTTTTAGGATTATTAGGGATGCCACCAATTACTGCCCTTTCTCTTCAGTTTATTTCCTCCAGTTGCCTCCTTCAGCATATTACATTTTAGGGTTTTCAGGTGCAAGACAGATAAAGTCCATCATTCCTACCCGAAGGGCCCTTCTCAATAACCACAGCGGGAGAGAAAAACAGCCAGCTCTGTTCCCCAGAGTTAGATCCTGCAGTGCTCATGACGCCCTAACCACCCTCTACAAATAAGTCCACTACAGTTTATCCACCTTTCCTAGCATGTTCTATTTTACAATTTAATGAACAGTGGTTGATATCAAAAGAGGCTTTGATCATCTCTCTTGCAAGCTCCTACTTAGGATGCCTAGCTTTGCACTTTGTCATACAAGGTAAGTCTGACCATAAAATGCTTCTCTTAAAAATGTGTTTACATTCCTAGGAAAAACAACTTGTTCATGGAGTAAAACAAACTTATATAACTGATTTTAAATTGTTTTGAAATTCTGCATCATTTGTTTTGCTTTGTGTTGTTTTGCTTATGTGTCTGTTTTTGTTATTTTGTTTTGGCTCTTTTCTCTTTAAAATTAGACATATATTTAACAACATTAATATATGTCTATTAATTAGCTCATCATATGTGGAAGCAGACACTGCTGTTCCTTTGCTTTTCTTTCTGGAATAAAGTATTCATTCTGATACATTTGGTAATATCATTTGGTACTGTGACCAGTGTGTTTGGAAAATGTGTTTAAAAGATTCAATATTAATAGTTGCAGATTATTCTTATATTTAACTGTTTGGATTATATGAGGGATAATACATGTTTTGCACTTAAATTGTTACAGGAGCATGAGCTCTTTTATATCTGATATATTTAACAGGATGCTCTCATCAATACAACATGGACTAATGAGAGCATAGTGTCAATAAGATCTCACTTAGGTTACCTAATATTTGAAGGTGATAACCAATTGAATGTTAATTTTCATTTGCATTGTCCCATACTTCATTTTATATCAATTTATGAGAAATAAAACATCTGGACCATAAGTTCTCAGTTCTCTAAAGAAATGTTCTTTTCATTTAATGTATTACAGTAAGCATCATGGTGACTCTAAATTTACCAAGTTAATTGGCATTTTAGAAACTATTTGTCCATTGTATCTCAATTTTTCTCACATTTAAACTCACATAAACTTCTCATCTAGTTTAGTTCTAATGAAGCATTTTGTCCTGGTGATTTTTATGCATGCATTCACTTCACTCCCATTGATGACTATGTAACATATCACATTACCTGTTTTGACTTATGTTTCCGGAAATTCAGAGTCAGGAGAAATTTCAAACTGTGCTAATTACAGCTATTATTCACTGTCTACAGAGAACTGGCTCCAAGATTCCTCCACCGATGCTGGAAACCCAGAAACTTTATATAAAATGGTGCAGTATTTGTCAGTAACATATTCATGTTCACCCATATACTACTTTAATTTAATTTTATAATACCTAATGCAATGTGAATTCTGGTGTTAAACTGTTACTCAGGTAACAATACCTAGAAAAATAGCTTGTGCATGTTGAGTACAGATGTAGTTTTTTTATTTATTTTAAAGAAAACAGTACAAAAAAAGAACAATAGCAAAATGCAAACAACACAAAGCAAGGACATTTAAAATGATATAGGGCTTCAAACCAAATGGTAGGGATTAACAGCAGTTGTTATATTACATGTTATTATCTTCAGCGAAGTTGCTCAGATTATTGTTCTCTTATTCTCTTTAATGATTTGATCAATCTTCTTACATCTGGTAATCTGAAATGCAGTTTTTAAGAATAAATATTTTAGACTCTTGGCCAGTTGAATTCATGTACACGAAGACTATATATACAAAAGGTCAGTTTGTATTTCATCATTTTTACCTAGAAATCACTTAATCTTATATCTTGTGACTATTTTAGGACTGTTGTTTATACATGTATATAATCCATTTTGTTACATATCACAGATACTTTGCTAAGCCTGGAGAAATTTATGAATAAAACGTAGCAATAATCATATGGAACAGCCTACCGGCACTGATTTATAATCTCGTCCATAAATTCATTGGGGCTATTATTTCTCTGATCATGAAAATGCATAAAAGTTTCCATTTTTGGACCACAGTAGTGCATATTTGTATAAATACTGAGAGTTTAGTCTTTTCCTATCTGTTACCTTGGTTTATATTTATATGAAACCTGCAAGCTGAGCAGCAGTTTCGTGCAGTTTACTACACCGGCACGGCTTCTAAACAACAGAAATCACTCACAGCTCTGGACTCTGAGAGGTCCAGGAGGAAGACACCTAAAATTCAGCGTCTGCAGAGGTCCACTTCCTGGGCCACAGCCGCTCTCAACACTGTCCCCAGGGTGACAGGCATTGGGTATTCCCCATAGCCTCTATTGCCAAGGAACTAATATTCATGAGGATTCTACCTTGTGACCTAATTACCTTCCCAAACCTCTACCTAGTAATATTTTCACTGCAGAGATGAGACTCTAATGACAAGAACATTCAGACCATACCATTAGGGAAAAAGGCATTTTCCCTCCCAAGGAACATAGTCCCCTTTATGTAGGTTTACTTTCTGCCATTTCAGTAACCCGAGTCCACTGTAGTCCAAAACTATTAAATAAAAAATTCCAGAAGTAAAAAACTCATAAATTTTTGTGCCTCTCTGAGTAATGTGATAAAATCTTTCACTCTCCTCTGCTTCTCCCGGAACGTGAATGTGAATGTCAATCTCTTTGCGTATCCACATTGTCTTCCTGTTAGTTACTTGGTAGCCACCGCAATTATCAGGGCAACTGTAGGCAAATAAGATATTAATAATGACTAAAAAAATAGTAATTATACGAGAATAAAAGTTGTGTGAGTACAGTTTCAAAAATCTTTTAAAACATTTTATTTTTATTTTTCAAGTTTATGAAGTATACCTCATGAATGTGTGACAAATTGTATATGTATATAATGATTAAGCCAAAATAGTTCAATCTCTATCTTCATAAACGTTAAACTTTTATTAATATTTAATAATGGCACATATTTATTGAGCACGGTGTGATATTTCCATTTATGTAATATATATACACACATATACTGATCAAATCAGGAACTTTGATTTGTTTTCACTTAGGACTTTGTGGCTTCTTTTTGGCTTATCCAAATTTTCAGCACCATCACTCTTTTGTTTTACAAATATTATTAAGTAAAATAAGGGCTACTTGAACATACTGACATTTTCAGTCATATGGGACCTCTTGTGCTGAATAGCAAATCAAAGGCTTTTCTGGCATAAGAAACAGAAAACCTGATGCAGTAATTTCTGAGATTCAATACACAAGATGCCAAAACCTGATTATGACAAGAGTTGAAGACGAGGTAATAACTTTCTGTTTCCTTTGCAGCCTGTATTGTAAGTGAAATAAAATCCGATGACAGCATCATGGAAAAATATATATATATATTTGCTATGATTTATTTAAACTCAGTGACTTTTTGATCTGAGTAATGAGTAAGTTCTACAGGATCAAGGACTATTATTCACAAAATAAAGTACAATCTGTTACTGGAAGTTTGGAGTGAAGAGACAAAAAAGAGAGAAAAGAATGGTTGAACTAAAACTCTTTAATTCTATTTCTTTTCATTTCACTTCAGTTCTTGGCGGGTCTCTTATGAGCAAATTTTCTGAGACTTGATATGTGCTTAGAATACTGTTGCAAACTAATTTTAAAAGTAGAGATTCTTTGTAAGGTTATTGAGGAGGTGCTCAAAATACCTGTGTTCAGTGACCAATGTATTGAGTTTAGTCGGTGTCCATCATACAAGTGCCTTACCGCACACAGGCACCTTCAGTAAGCTCAAATTTCAATCTCTTGCTTTCTGAAAATGAAGACATCAATTATATGAATGCAGATCGCAAAATGAGAATCAATAAAATTGCCAAGTACAGATATTGTTGAGGTTATTTTGATACAGTATTGACTGTATAAACACTAGGTATATATCCTGGATAATCTCAATCCTCATGTTTTCAAGCAGACACTAAGCCATCTCACCCAAAATTATCAGGTGAATTTCATTTGAGAATAAGTAGACATACTTGAGGTTGGGGATAATTGTTTTAAAAAGAAATTCAACCTTCCTTTCGCCTTTCCCCCATCCCAGCTTTTCTTTCCTCTTGAGCAGTTTCTTTCCCTTTCACAGTATCTGTTGTACCTTTTGGATCTTATTTTCTCTTCCAGTTTCTTACACTAGGGAGAGAATATGATGTTAGCACAGGCAAGTCTGATTACACTTATGAATATGGTCTATACATAGCTAAGATAATTGTACTACTAATTTCTATTAGTTCACTGAAAGGAACAATTAACACTTATATTGTTTGATCAATTTTGTATGCCTAATCTGGTAATCTAATAACCATTGTTAATTTCCTATCATCTTGTTTTGAAATTCTATATCATTTTTATTGTTTTTATTTATTTATTTATTTATTTATTTTTGCGGTACTGGGGATCGAACTCAGGACCCTGCGCTTGCTAGGCAAGCGCTTATTCCACTGAGCTATATCCCCAATTTTTATTGTTTTTAAAAGATTTTCTCTCAAAAAGAAATTTTCAAAAAAGACATCCTAAGGTACATTCGTGGGAACTTTCACATTCTTCCACATTGCCTTGTGCTATCACTATATGTCCTATGTTCCACTTGTCCCTGCCTACCCTATTATCTTCTGGAAAATTCCAGTCCCTGAGGCCAAACCACACCTTGTTACTGTCTTCTGCTCCTCCTAAACTCTAAGTTCCATTTCTGTGTGACAGCACCTTACCTTCTGTAACAAAAGTCTTGACCTTTGTTGAGAATTAAATTTTCTAAAGTATTGCTCAGTGTTAAAGCAGTGCCTAAATCCTACCATTAGTAATTGGAAGAATATTTAAAATGTCATGGCTTTCTTTACAAAAATTATACAGTTTCACTTGCTATGAATTTGGATTTCATATACTTCTATTGCAAAAACTACATCTTTACCATTTGTCTTGTCTCTATCTAATGAACTATACCTGTCTTAGCCTGTGTTTTACGGAAGCAAACCTTGAGAGAAAGTATTTGTGCACAGAATTCCCTACACTGCTCTCAGGAGAAACTAATTAAGAGTCTGGAAGCAGCAGAAAAATAATGGAAAAAAGCTACCAAAAGAGCGATTCTAGGCAGAGTTGCAGTCTCGGTTGTTCTGCTGCGGAGCTCCAGAGAAGAAATTGTACTTTGAAATGCAAAGGAATCCGGTGTGATGTGTTTTGTTTTGTTTAATGACACATTTTCAACTCAAGTTACCAAAAGTCATCCTCTGAAGTTGGTATAATGGAGACACCAGCAGTGAGAATTCCGAACCCAGGGGGAAGCGCAGAGACGACGCTTCAGAACCTCAATGCTGCCAGCAATGTCAGCTGTGATAACTTCTCCTTGACAGAACTAATACGTGGTTATTCAGCTACATCTCATTTGCATTGTGTCTTCTCCCTTTTGGCACCTCTTTCTATGTTTAGAGATATGCTCATGTATTCTAAAAATGATTCTGTACAATCATTATTCCATTCTCATTATATTTTACCTGATACAGACACACAGACTCTACTTATTTAGTAATTCTTTAAAAGACAAACTATTTGGTGAACCCATTCTAGTGAAAACAGAATATTAGTATGGAAAATTATAAATAGGCAATAAAAATTGCTTTGTAATCTATTGCTTATTTCACTTGTACAATAAAAATAATCATTGATTCTGTGTTTATGTTGGTCCTGTTTTAGCATTGAAGAGAAAATACATAGGCATTTCCCTATATGTCAGAATATACACATATCCATTCCTGGAAAACTTCAGAAACGTCCCAATACTATACACTTCTACCATCCCACACTCACAACTTCCTTCCCACCTCAGCCGTTATGTGGGAGAGACTTGGCATGGTTATGGAAATAATGAATATTTTCTAATAAAGAGAAATGGGAACCAAGCAAGTTAATGAGAGAGAATGTATCATGAAGACAAGGTTTCACTTGGAGTTGTCCCTCTGAATCTAAAGAAAGAGGCTCCTCAGTTCTTTGCAAACATTCCCAGGGCAATAGTCCAAAGCTACGGTTCCAGAGTAGAGATGACTCATTGGCTGGAACAGCCTGCATCATTAAGTGTCACTTATTAAAGGCCAGTCATAGAGTAAAATTCACTAAATTGCATTTAAATTATAAGATCACAACATGTCCTTGTACTTGTATCATTTGCCAGAAAATAAAATGGACAAAGAAAAAAAGAAAAAAATTCTCATAACTTGGCTTTCCTTAGGCTATAATAGAATAAAGGGGCTATATTTTAAAATCAGAGCATATTGATTAAGTACAATATCATAATTTCAGGAGGATACTGGCCATCACATCAAATGAAAATAGATACACTATTAGGAGTAATATTTATTCATTTTGAGCTCCTAGTGATTACAACTGAATTGAGGCAAATGTGCCTTGCCAAAGGTTACTTACACAATTCCATCTTAAAATAAAATATACTATATGTATTTTTGGAAGAAGGTAAGAAGAGATGTGAACATTTTCGTATTTTTTCACAATAATCACGAATGTTTTCCTCTTCTCTTTACTGCCCTCAGTGACAGTGACAGTAGATTTTGTGTGCATCTAGCAAAGAATAATCTTTCAGTTTCTAAAGACTAAGAAACCCTATTTATTTTTGTACCTCATTTGTTTTTATAAGAGGCTATTCGACAATCTGAGTATTGCTGTGAGGAGCTACAAACAAGAGTTCTGAGCAGCAGAATGATGTCCTCTCCTTCTAATCTTATTTCTTCAAGGCCCTGATAAAGGGGTACAATATTAATTATTTTCTATCAGGAAGCTAAGGCTAGGCAAGATTTTGAAGATACAGAGTCTTGTTCTTCTTCTATTACTAAGCTAAAAGTCCTGGAAAAAACCCTTCCCAGGTCAACATTTTTCTAACTAAATAAAGCATAAAAATGCTGGCAAGAATTAAACCGCAAGGGAAACAGTTCAAAGAATCAACAACTGGGACCTCATCTTACTGAAATGTTTTTGCACATCTAAAGAAATCACCAGCATAGCAAAAAGAAAACACACAAATCAGGAAAAATCTTAGCTGGCTGTCCTTCTAACAAAGGTCCTCAATCTAGAACATATAAAAAATGAAAAAACATCAACCTCCCCAAATTCAAAGACTCAATCCTAAAATGAGCATCTGAGATGAATACACATTTCTCAGATGAAGAAATACAAATGGCAAATAAATACACAGAAAACGTTCAACATCATTAGTCACTTGAGAAATACAAATTAAAACAACACTGAGATTTCACCTCACCCCAGTATGAATGGCCAGCATTAAGAAATCAAGTAATAACAAATGCTGGTGAGGCTGTGGAGAAACAGGAACTCTTCTGCACTGCTGGTGGGAATGCAGACTGGTGAAACCACTGTGGAAATTAGTTTGGAGATTCCTCAGCAAACTAGGTCTAGAGGACCCATTCAGCCCAGCTATTCCCCTTCTGGGTATTTTCCCAGAAGAGCTGAAATCATCATATCGCCATGATATATGTGCACCCATGTTTATAGCAGCACAATTTTTAATAGCTAAATTGTGGGAGCAACCCAAATATCCATCCACTGAGGATTGGATAAAACAATTGTGGTACATTTATATAATGGAATATTACTCAGCTATAAAGAAAACAAACTTGAGCCTTTTGTAGCTAAATGGTCACAAATAGAGACCATAATCATAAGTGAAATAAATCAGATGTGCATATGTAAGCAAAATATTGTATCACTAGTGCAAGAACCTGAAAGCATGAATATAAATTAGGAGGTATGATAAACCTTTGAAATGAAAGGAAAATGCTCAAAAGTAAAGAGCAACTGGGATGAAGGGAAAGAGAAAAGGAAGAAAGGGATAATTATGTATGTATGTATGTATGTATGTTATATATGCAGGATAGCTAACGTAGTTGTACTACTGACTTCTGTTGCTTTATTGTAAGGAACTGTTAATGATTAGTTTTCTGATCCACATTGCATCTACATTTGTTTTCCTGAGCATACACTTTGAAGTTATCAGTATGTAATACAACAACCATTTTTAATTCCCTGTAACCTTGTCTGTAATTCAGTTTTGACGTACTATTCTTGTGCTTTGTAATTGACTGTCTGTTAATATGTTTTTGTTCTTTTACTTTTAAAATTAAAAAAAAGAATACAGAATAAAAATCCGTTTTTATACTCCATTGGTGTAAATGTAGATTAGTACAGCCACGATAGAGAACAGTGTGAACTAAAACTTAAAGTAGGTCTGCCGTAAGACCCAAATGTTTCATTTTGGGGTATACAGCTAATGTGCACTTTGACACTCATTACAGTAGCTGAACTATGAAATCTGCTTGAGGTGCCCAGGGGAATGGATAAAGAAAACGTGATCTCTATGCACAAAGGGATTTTATTCAACCAAAAGAAAAGAGGAAGGAAATTCAGTCATGGGCAGCAAAATGGATGGAGCCAAAGGACATTTTGTTTTGTGAAATAAGCAAGACTCAGAAAGATAAGCAACTTTGCTCTTTCGTGTATGAAAACTAGAAAAGTTTAACCTGAGAGCAGAATAGTATCTGGTAGAAAGGGTATATGGAGGAGGTAGGGAGTAGTTGCATTTGATCCATGCACACAATATGCATATATAGAAATATCACACTCAAGTCTATTAATATGTACATTAATAAAGTTCTAATTTCCAAAAGGTATAAATAACATAAAGATGGAACCGGAAAAAGTTGACTAGAGTACCTATAATTCTGGTTTTATACAATAAAATAAAAGCTATTCTTCCCTTTTATATTTATCTGCAAAACTAAAATATATCAACAGTAATTTTACATACCATATTTCACCAAAAGCAAGAGTGGATGTTATATTAATTTTTACACCAAAAGATGCACTGGGTCCTGTTTTCAGAGGATGTCTTATTTTTTCATGTACAATAGTCTACTTTTATTCCTGTAAAAATAAATAAGCTATAAATATGTACATGCAAGTATTTGTACAGACATTAATTTTAATTTCTCAGCAATAAATTCCCAAGAGTACAATTACTGTGTTGTGTAAAAATTGCATATTTGCTCTGATGAGCTGGCAAATTATTTTCCAAACTGGCTGAACTATATTTTATTCCCACCGGCAATGTATCCATGATCACATTGTCCATTTCTTCACTATTATTTGGAGTTGTCATTATTTGTGGTTGGGGGGGGACGTTATTTACAGCTATGTTTGTACTGATTGATGGTTTCTTTGTAAAGGAAACTTTACTGATTGAGGGCTCCCAGGTAAATTTTGCCTTCTCCTGGCACTCTGAGAGATTTTACTCAATGTTTTGCTCTTGGGCACCCCTGGCCAATCACTGTGGCCAGTATGGGAGTGTGGGATCTAGTTGGGTATGCCTCAGTAATGTGTTTATTTCACGCCTTTGGTTGAGGGGAACACTCATCAGAGGAATAGGTATTGCATTACATGGCATTATAAAAGAAAATAGTTTGCTGCACATTCAAAACAATAGGTTAGCACATAAAGATGTCATTCTTATTTCTTTGCTGTACTAAATGATATGCACACTATTTCAGAAAAGATTAATATAATGTAACATGTAAAAAGTTAGTGGGTTTTGTTGTCTCCTCAATGAGGCATTTGCATCAATATAACACGATTTTCTTCTAATGGTCTCTTTCTAACACCCATGAGAATTTGTGACAAAAGTATTTCTAGGGAACATTCCTGTGTCAGTATGATGATAGTTCACACACTGTGTAGGGTCATATAGACTGTTACAAATGAGATGTCGATAGCCTCTAATAGGGGCTGGGGATATAGCTCAGTGGAATAAGCGCTTGCCTAGCAAGCGCAGGGTCCTGAGTTCGATCCCCAGTACCGCAAAAAAAAAAAAAAAAAAAGAATCAAGATAGCCTCTAATATATCTACATTGTAATTGGAAAAAGTTTCACCTGTGATAAATTGAGTATGGTAAAGGTAGAAATGGTACATTCATCTTTCCATCCCAACTTCTCTTGCATTTGAGAAGTGCTGCAGAAAGTAGAAAAATTGTGCTTTTGTTGTTGCTAGATGTAATTTGGCCAATGAAAAGGCAAAACAAGAAGCTTACATCAACAACTTACAGTGTTTGATATAGTATAAAAATCAGAAAATTTCCTTGCAATTTAAACAGACCCTCATCTCCTAAAACTAGACGGTCAATGGGCTGGGGATCTAATTATAAGAATGCTAAAATGTGAGAAAAAGACAAAATTTTAACTTATCAAATGTTGTAGAGAAAATTTTAGTCTTAATAGGGAAGGGCTAAGATTTTGCAATTTGGAGCACAAAATTACAGTGTGCTCTACTTTGCTTAGGTTAAGCTAGATTTATGCTGTACATGGCCGGGTAAAAGTACTGAGCTTTGTACAGTGTTATGTGCCTAACCACCACGTTCTCTGGAATTCTGAGAAAGGAGAATCCCTTGAACACGGGAGTTCAAAGTTAGGGTGGCCAAAAAAGTACAACATTGCCAAAAAAAATCTAGTGACAATTTACACACTTAGAATAAATTGTAACCTAAACATTTTAAACACAATTTGACAGTGTAATACAAACATCAGAAGCAAGCTCAGATATATAAAGATTTTAGAGTTATCTGATTGGAACTTTTACTATGATTAATATGTTAACTCCTCTGATGCAAACGGACAACATGAAAGAACAATATTGATGATTTAAGTGGAAAGAGGAAATATCTAAGAGAGAGTCAGATGAAACACTAAGAAGCCAAACACCATAAAGCAAATGCTGAATGCCTCTGAGAGGCACATCAGATATGTCAATACATCCAACAGAAAGATCTATGAACTTTAACATATTTCAGCAGAAACTCTCCAAAGTAAAGCATTATGAAAAAAATGGAAATAATGAGACAGACTATCTAAAAACTAATGGAAACTACAAAAGGTATAATGTGTACATATACCTATTTCATAGTTGAAATACCAGAAGGAGAAAAAAAATAAATGAACTGTTTTAAGTAATATTGCCTGTGAATTTTACAATATTAAAGAAAAGCATCAAACCAGAGTTTGCTCAGAGGACACCAAACTGTACATCAGAGTGTTTAGGAATCTCCCCTCAAGTTTAACTTAAAGTAGTCTCAAAGCCAGCCAGGTTAACAATTCGGCTTACCTGTACCAAGGACAGACCTTTGAGCATTAGCAAAAAATAATCTATAAAAATCTATGTGCCTTGTATTAATAGCTTCCAGAGAGCCTTCACGCAGGGTAAGCACATAACAAACAGGAAGACCTTCCCAGTAGATGTTAACCATCCCCTGTCCTTGGCCATCCTGCTGTATGCACATGAAGAGAGTGAAAATTATCATGACAGTAACAGAGGCCATGGTTGGACTAGTAGGTCTGATGTAGCTACTTATGTAGTAAGAATTCTCTCACAGCTGGGTCCTTATTTAGCTGCTTTACTTTTCCTGTCCTACTATTTCTATATTGATTTCTTCTGGAAGTAACATTACAACATGTTCACTATAAATGCTCTTTTCAAGATGTGCATTTGGGAATCTCACAAATAGTACAACTTTTGTTCATTTGTCTGTTTGATTTTTTGTGTTGTTTTTGAGATGGGTGTTGCTATGAAGTTCAGGCTGGTCTTGAGCTCACTTTGTAGCTCACACTGGCCTCAAACTCACAACAATTTTGAAAGTGAAACATGTCTTGTAAATGTTGGAAAATTGGTTAAGCAAATACCTAATTATATATTATATGAAATATCTGTTTTGTTGTTAAATGGGGGAATGAAAAGTGGGCAAAATATTCGTGCTACACTCAGTCTATATGTGTAAGTCTTCAAGTTTGAAAATTGAGTTGAATTAAAAGCAAAAATGATTTTACTTTTAAAATATAAGCATCATTTTGGGTACCCCATAATTTTACTATAATGAATCATAGATGTGAAAATGCAAATCAGTATATGTTACTTCAAAGTAGCATGAGTAGGAAAAATGTCTATGAGATTTATTAAAGCTATAAAATCATAAAATTTAAAGGTTCTTAGAAAATAAGTAGTTAATGAAATTATAGCAACTCATGTAAATTATTATGGTCTTTTAAAAAAATGCATATATAGTTGTATAGATAATAAATAAGAATGTATACCTAAATTGTAGGAATAAAGGAAAAATTATGGTGCATAGTAATATTATAGTACACTACTTTTGGAATTACAATATTCATGCATTATGCATTATGTGTGTTTGAGTAGACTTAGAATGTATTTGAAGATACACAACCAAATTACTCAACCACTGATAATGTGTTTTTCATCTTTTCAAAAAATGTTTTCTTCTAATAATTTAATTTTTTATTTTAAAGATAAAATAATGAAAACATCCTAGGAAACACACATACACTTAGAAAATAACACAAAAATAATACAAGCAATACAGAATCTCAGACAAGGTGATAGGAAATTATAAGAAATGAAGGCTAAAAACAGTGTAGGTGATATAGGAACATTTATTTATAATTGAAAACAATTATACATATGTATTTTTAAATTATGAATGAATGAATGACTGCATAAATAATTTGGATGTGTTCCTAAGTGATTTTTTAGTTTCAGAGGGATGAGATCTTTTTTCTGAAGATCTTACTATTATATTTTTCCGTATTTATCTTAAAGATGTGCAAGATACATCTATTCCCTTAGAAGTATATAGTGGAAAGAGGATCTCCTCGTCTACAAATATAATAACACATTTTTATAATTTTCTTAAAATAAAATCTGAGTGTGTTGACTAGAAAATTATGTTATTTGTTTGTCAAAATGATCTATGTGGCTGGCAAGGAAGAGAGAGACAAAGACGAGAGACAATGTGGTTTCTCCCTCAAACTACACTCCCATGAGAGGTTAGTAAGGCAGCAATCGACATGCAGAGGATTTTTAGGGGAGAAAAAGTTTAGGTAAACTATTTTGAGCACTGTGAAACCTTTAAATCCCTCCATGCAGGGCTAAGTATTGGTGAACTCACAACTAAACATTCTTGCTGAAGGGTAAGCAGTTTAGGATGAGATACACTTTGTGTTGTCCAGAACATTCATACTGGTGGATTTTTACGACACCTGAATCCTGCCTATTGGAGAGTCTATCCTTTAAAATGGAGGAAACTCACTGATAGTTCCCTAGATACAGTAACACACTTAATCACCTGGAACAAAGCTCTCAAGCTCTCAATAAATGTTTTAACTGTAGAATAGTTAAGAAAAAATCCTCATGGATTGAACTCCCAACACAGGAAAATGGCAAGAAATGACTTTTATTTATTCATTTAACAAATTGTATGGACACTTTGACAAACACAAGGATGAATACAAAGGACATGTCTTAACAAGTACAAGAACACGTGGTAGTTTGCAGTGATAGAGCTAGCACCGGAAGAGCCACCACCTCAGACTGTTCACTAGTCACACCCTGAGGACCAAGGGTAGGCACCAATAGAGAAGGGCCCTATTCTGGAAGAAAGGGTAGAACACTAAATGAAAGCAAAAATATGTCTCTTTTTTCTTTTAAAATAATGCACACAAATAAACAGGGTTTACTTTTTAAGAATAATTTTTTAATTAATCAGTTCATCGGTGCATTTTAAGACACACACAGGAATCACACCCATCAGAGTGAATCTGTCCCCGTACACGGTATATACTGATTCTTCTTTCCCATTGCCTTGCCTTCCTTTCAGAAACCCCTCTTTCCCTCCTTATGTACAAAAGCTTTGTCTGCCTTTCTTCTTCTTTTCTCTTTTTTTTTCCTTTTCCCTTCCTTCCTGCCAGGTTCCAAGACCAGTTTTAATTCTTTGCCTATAGAAGGGCTTGTACATTAATTAAAATCTACACATTTTTCTTCCTCTGCTAACAGTCTATAGCTTCATAAGACATTCATTACCGTAAAAGCATTGTCAGCGTAGGTATTCTAGCAGCCTTGTTCTGAAAATTATCCATGACCCGGTTATCTTACTAAGATTTCTGCAAGGTCAGATGAAACAACCTGTGCTATTTCCAGTTTCCAGCATAGAAATACTGTACAGTACTTTGGAAACAATTCTTTCCCTGCTAAGATAATGGTCTGACGGTTAACCTCAGACATGCATTACTCTTCTAGTACTGTAAGCTAGATGTCTCACTTTCAAATAATGAAGATAAACAGAATCATAAAAAGGAGCTAACTAACTTAATAAATGAAATTATTAACACAGAAAAAAGTGATAAAGAATTTAAATATTTATGTTCTTACTTAAATTTTATGTAAGTTTTCAAAAATATTACTTAACATCACTCTATTGTGACATTTTATTTCATATGTCTTCCTTTCCTACAAAAGTTCCCATGCCATGGGAGTTACTATGAAGGTATGATATTTCTTTGATTATTTTTTAGCATTTTCCTAAGCTTTACATGAACTTTTACAAGTAGTACAAGATAGTATAATGTCCTAAAAGTGTTGTTTTTTTAAAATTCTTTGTGTAGGTTCTCATGAAATCAGTGCCACTCAGTTAGTATGGATATTTAGAAACACTTTGAAGGAAAATCATGCACAAAACACGATCATTTTGCTAATACCACATTAAGACTTTTAGTGCTAGGTCTCTTTGTAATAAATATTTTTCTCTTAGTTTTAACAGCTTTATTTTCATGCTCATATGGAGATGACTTCTCTTTCAATTCTCATCTCTCAAATATAAAATTATATAGCTAAAATAACTGAAAACTAACACATTTATTTAGCAAAACTAATAATCCCATTATAAAAATTAATATTAATTGAAGAATGATGCATAATATTTATTTGAGGAATTTGAATGTTAGTTTTTCTTCATTTCTAGGATTATAAAATCTATTCAATATTGCCTAGGAAAGAGAAATGATTCTTCATTTCTTACGACTTTGAATAAAATGAAACGCAGTATTATCTTTCAACATTAAATTGTGTCTGATATATAATAAAAGCTAAAATTCTTATTTCCATTTATAGTAACTAGGAGAGCAATGCCATTTAAGATAGTATTGTTAGCAAGTAAAATAAAATTCCAAATCACTTGCTGTCCCTATGTAGAGGTCCAGGTATAGAAAGATTCATTTTGAAGAAAGTCAGTGACTGAGTGTTATGTACTAGAACTCTGAAACTTTTAGTATCTCTGCTCTGCTGTCCTCATAGCTAACTCTAACCTCTGGCTTCTCTCCAAACATGTAATATAAGTACATCTCTCTCATTAGTTGGATCTAAGGACTTCAATCTACCCTTACAGGTA
Source organism: Dinomys branickii (assembly GCA_004027595.1). Lineage (NCBI taxonomy): Eukaryota > Metazoa > Chordata > Mammalia > Rodentia > Dinomyidae > Dinomys > Dinomys branickii. The sequence goes on along the minus strand of PVLD010003276.1, from coordinate 126,334 downwards.
ACATTACAAATTTTTGGCTTGTCCTTCTCATGCATATTTTTACATTACTATATGAATAACTATCCACAACCACTATAAAACCTCATTCTGAATTTTTACCTTTATGTAATTGGTGAATAATTATAACTACAGACATAATTCCAAACTATCCTTTTGTATCTTTTTAGTATGTTTTTACAGATTTTGCAAAATATATATAAATTTAATCTATTTAAAAATTTCCATGTAGCATTTAATTTCATGAATATGAAATTAATAATTTGGTGAATGTTATAGTCCAGTGCTTGCCATATTTTAACCATCATAGAAAATTCTCTAGTAATTTCAGGCTTACTTCATGGGTTCCAAGTTTCACTATTTTCCTAGGGCAGATTTGTAGTGCTTATAAGTGCAGCTCATGCTGAGTCCATAAGTAGGCAAAGCCTTGGCTGTATTAAATCAGTTTGAATGAGAGTCTGTATTAAATCGTACACTTTCAAACTCTTTATTTTGTAAGAGTTTGTTAAAATTAAATAATCTCATACGTGGCATAGAATATATAAATACCACAATTCACATTTTCCCTATTTATAATGAAATCAAATCTGTCCTTGTTTCTGTGATTTAATGACTCCTTAGCTTTGCTTTTTGGTGTATTGTCTTTCCATGTCTTTAGCTCACTTTTTCTACCAAGCTATCTTTTAATCTAATTACTTGTCGAGGTCATTTTATTTCATAATTATTAAGTTTTCCTGATACCAGGTGGCTGCCCGTCATTCTACTTGGTGGCATCATTCTTTATAGAGACGTATGAGTCTCAATATGGGGCAATTTTAATCAATATTTGCCGGAATGTTTGCTGTTTCTGCTTCTGTTTTATTAGCAGGTAAAAGAGATGTAAAAGTTGATAGAAGTGCAGTTCTAAGAAATGCACTATTTAGCTGTTTCTACTCAAGTTGATGTAATTCATCTAGTATTTAATGGACCTCTTCAATATGCATAAATAGTTTTCTGGCTCTTGTACTTGATGAGTCAAAGCCTTTCTAAATGTTTCATAAAGTTACTGCTATACATTATGAAATCTCTAAGTCAAGTTGGTTTCCGAGTGCTATATTTTTCTGTTAGTCTGTTAATAGTCAAACCATGCTGTATCACTACTTAATAGCATTCTAGATATCAAACACTAAAAAATAGTTTCTGCTTTTATATTTTTACCCCATAAAAGATCTCAATTTCTGAATGCAAGTTTTAAAATCAGTCTTCATACAAGACTTCTTGGAAATGATGCCAGCAAGATAGTAGAGTCAGACATACAAATCTTTCTCCTACAAAAGATAACATTTAGACAGTCATCCACAGAATATCCTTGGTATAATCAAGAGGCCATCTAAGAATATTTATAAATACAATGGGAAAAAGCAAATCAGAGAATAAAAGCACAGGTACTATCACTGAGGAGATTGGCATACCTAAGGTGTCTGGACATAGTCGGAAGCAAAGAAGAAAAATGGTAGTAGTGATAAACATCAGTATCAGTCCTCTGGTGGATTCCACTGTGATTCCCAATGACTTTATCTTCAAAGGACACAGCCATCTTTGCCACTGAAGTAACCAAGAGTCATCCCTGACACAGAACCCTTGAAGCAGGAGATACTGCTGAGCTTCATATATCTGAACCAGTGCTACAACAGGGTACCTTCATGTCATACCTTCATGACTAGGTGGATTGACACTATACTGATCCATAGGCCACTTTCACAGCTATATTGTACATGCATGACCAGACATCAGAGCATCACTTAGTAAGTAATACCATGATACAATACCAAAATCCACTACAGTTTTTCATGCTGCTCTGCAAGCACCCCCACTTTGTAACCTTTAACTATCTAGAAGAGGATATCTACACATTGGAAGTCATTACAATCACCCTATCTCCTGACAGCAGAGCAGTGGACCCTCTATGGAGGCCAGAACCCAAAATAGGTTCCCTCAAAACCTACAATCACTGAGAAACCCAAACCCCTGCACTCTGACCCCCATCCCATCGTAAGAAAGACCCTGGGTCCCAGGAACCCTTGATCAGTTGTCTGGGAGTCCAAGACCCCGTGCTTCATGCCCTGCTGCCATTGCAGAAAGGACCCTGGGACATGGGAAGCCTTGGTGAGCTGCTTTGGAGTCCAAAACCCCACACTCTTCTCCCCACTCCCAATGTGGAGAGGACTCTGAGTCACAAAAATCCTCAGTGAGCTTGCTGGGAACCCAAGACCCCAAGCTCCAAACCCTGCCACCATTGCAGGATCCGGGTAATCTTTAATGAACTGCCTGAGAGTCTGAGAATCCTCGCCCTGCCTCCCAGTACCGTCATGGGAATGATCCTGGAGTCCCAGAAACCCTAGGGTGCCCCAGTGAGCAGCCTGGACGGGCCAACGTCTATTACTCCACCTTCCACCGCCACTGCAGAAACAATCCTGAATCCTGGGACACCTAATGAGCTTTGAAAACGACAAAAAGAAGGAGAAAAATGCAATCTCTGCCCTTCACCCCACCCAGAACAGGAAACAGCAACATAGAAGAAAATGGAAGTCATCTGAAATCTCTGAAATGATAGCAACTGAAGTACAGAACCAACTACATCAGGCTATAGAGGAAATCAGATCAGAAATAATCACTCAGGTAACAAAAGAAATGGCAACCATTATGAAGGAATTGCTGAGCATATCAAAAGAAGACATAGATAAAAAAGATTGAGCACAGAAAAATGATGGAAACTGAATAAAAATTAGAGGAAAGAATTAGAATGTATGAAACAGATTCAAAGAGATACTCAGGAAATTAAAAATTCTATTGAAATCTGGCAAAGCTACTTGAAACAAACTGAATATATATTTTCAGACCTTGAAGACAGCATTGCAGCTACTGATAATGAAGTGAAACAACTCTGAAATATAGCAAGGAACCAGGAAATAACAATTCAACAGCTGCAAGAAGAGGCAAAGAAAAACAATATAAGACTGACAAGTATCAACCAAAGAGCAGGAGACAACATGAATGACATAAAAAGAATATTTGCTTAAGTAATAGCAGAAAATTTCCAAAGCATAGGGAAAAAACCTGACATACAAGTAACTGAGGCATATAGAACACCAATTAGCCATAACCAAAATAAATCTACACCCAGACACATAGTAATCAAGATCTCAGAAATTCAGCACAAGAACAGAATATTAAAAGCTGTTAGGGAAAAGAAACAGATCACCTGTGAAGGAAAACCCATCAGAATCACACCAGATTTCTCAACACAAATCATCAGATCAGGAAGAACTTGGAGTAAAGTATTTCAAGTCCTGAAAGAAAACAACTTCCAGCCCACATTGGTGTACCCTGCAAACTGATGGAAAATAAGGTACTACCATGACAAAGATCAACTGAAGAAATTCATGACAGCAAACCAAACCTACAAAGAGTACTGTACGATATTCTAGAAAGAGATAAAAATAACCATAATCTCAAGAACAACAATAGAAAAAACCATCAAGCAAGGTATACAATAAGACAGAGGGAAACTACAAAACCAACAGTAGGGGAAAAACATAACAAAGTTAGGTCCATACATATCAGTACTAACTATTAATGTAAATTGTCTGAATTCACTAATTAAAAGAAACACTGGTAGAGTGGATGAAGAAACAAAACCCAACAATATGCTCTATCCAAGAAATGCATTTAACTATGAAGGGAATTCATAAACTGAAAGTCAGTGGATGGAAAACAATATTCCATGCAACAGGAACCAAGAAAAAAGCCGGTATAGCTATTTCGTCTGCAGACAATGGAAACGTCAAACCAATAATGGTCAAAAGAGATAAAAAAGATGGCTACATTCTTCTTAGGGGAAAACTGCATGAGAAAGTGATAACAATAGTAAACACATGTGCACCAATGTAGAAGTAGCAAACTACATCAGCCAAATTTTAACAGACATCAAAAATCAAATAAGCAATAACACAATTGTAATGTGATTTTAACAGCCTATTGTCATGAAGAGATAAATCAACTAGACAAAAATCAGCAAAGAAAAGACAAAATTAAACCAAGTGTGTCAACAAATGGACTTAGCACACATTTGAAAAGCATCCCACCCAACATTAGTGACTTGGTTACTTTTCCCTTGTTGCTGAGACAAAATACCCAACACCCAAAATGAAGGAAGGAAAGGTTTCTTTAGCTTACAGTTTGTGGAGGTTCCAGTCCATATTTGGCTGGTTCTGAGGCAGAGTGGCACATGGCAGAGGGCAAACTGTTCAGGGCAGCAGAGCACAGCAAAAACCACAAGCAAAAAGAGCGGAATGGCTGCAAGCAGCCTCCTTTTCTCCCCTACATTGTAAACAGCCTACCCCCACCCAGGTGTCATGAACCTCTCAAACAATATGCATGCCCTCCTCTTCCACAGGCTCGGGATGTTTACAAAGTAAGCACCCCAGCTTCCTGCTGAATCACTCATTAGTTAAACCTGCAGATTCCCCAAGTTGACACAATGTATCAACTCCATTCCTATACAGAAACAAACATACTGAGAGAGAAATTAGGAAAACATACTTTTCACAATAGCATCCAGAAAGTTGAAATACTTAGGAATCAGTCTAAAAAAACAAGTAAAAGAACTATACAGTGAAAATTACAGTACTCTGAAAAAAGTGATTAAAGAAGATTTCAGAAAATGGAAAGATATTCCTTGCTCATGGCTAGGAAGAATCAACATTGCGCAAATGGACTTATTTCCAAAATTGTTGTACAAATTCAATGCAATTCCCATTAAAATACCATTAGCATAACTCACATATCTAGAGAAAACATTCCTTAAATTCACCTGGAACCAGAAGAGAACCAGAATAACAAAAGCAATCCTGGGAAACAAAGACAAGGCAGGAGGCATCACAATCTCTGACTTGAAATTATACCAGACAGCTACTGTGATAAAATCAGTATAGTACTGGCAAAAAAGCAGACCTGAGGATCAATGGAACAGTTTAGAAGTTCCAGCCACACGGGAAACACCCTCAGCCACCTTATCTTTGACAGAAGGGCCAAACATGTTCACCGGAACAAAGACAGCCTCTTTAATAAATAGTGCTGAAAAAGCGGGCTTCCCACATGCCAAAGACTAAAACTAGACTTATGTCTGTCACCATACACTAAACTAAAGTTAAAATGGATTAAAGATCTATATAATGAAGCAGAAACACTAAATCTACTGGACAAGAAAGTAGTGGAAATCTTTAAGATATAGGAGTTAGCATAGAGTTCATGAACAAAAACCAAACAGCATGGGAAATACTTCAAATAATCAACAACTGGGACCTCATTTTATTGAAAAGTTTTTGCATATGAAAAGAAATCACTGACAGATTAAAAAGAAAACCCATGAATCGGGAAAAAATTTTATCCAAGTGTCCCTCACACAAAGGACTTCTATTTAAAACATGAAGAATTTTAAAAATCAGGCCCCCAAAATTCAAATATGCAATTCAAAAATGGGCATCTGAGATGAATACATACTTCTCAGATAAAGAAATACAAATGGAAAATAAATACATGAAAAAATTTTCAACATCACTAGCCATTCAAGAAATGCAAAGTAAAACAACACTGCTATTACATTTCACCCCAGAAAGAATGGACATCATCAAGAAATTAACCCATAACAAATGCTTGTGAGGCTGTAGGAAAGAATCCTTCTCCACTGTCGGTGGGAGTGTGGACTGGTTGAACCACTTTGGAAATCAGTGTGGAGATTCCTCAGTATACTAGGATTAAAGGTCCCATTGAACCCAGCTATTCCCCTTCTAGGTATTTTTCCAGAACTGATAACATCATACCACAGTGGTATATGTTATATGTTCACCCATGCTTATAGCAGTGCAATTTATAATAGCTAAATCTTGGAAACAACACAAATACCCATCAACTGAGGAATGAGCAAAAGAGATGTTGTATTTTTATACAATGCAGTATTACTCAGCTATAAAGAAACATTAAACTAGAGGTTTTATAGGTAAATGGATGCAAGTGGCGCCATATTCATTAGTGAAGTAAATCAGATTCGCGCGTGTAAACATCAGATTGCCTCCCTAGTGTAAGTACCTAAAAGAGTAAATAAAATCTGAAAGGTATAATTGATATTGTGAAAGCAAAAGAAACTGCTCAGAAGGAAAGAACAACTGGGATGCAGGAAAAGAGCAAAGAAAGAAAGAAGGAAGGGAGAAAAATTAATTATATATATACATACATACATACATATATTCATATATTCATTCAGATAGCTAAAGTAATTATATTACTAAGTTCTGTTTATTGAAAGGAACAATTAATGTTTAATTTTTTAATCAATTTTACATCCCTAGATCTGGTTATCTGAGTAATCACTTTGAAGATAACAATATATAATGCGACAACAATTGTTAATTTTGTATAACCTTTTATTGAAATCCTGCACTGTTTTTATATTGTTTTGTTTGTGCGTTGTTCTTGTTTTTGCGTTTTTCTTTTTAAAATCAAGAAGAAATAAAAAAAAGAAGCCTACAATCAAAATACATAATGTAAATAAATATCCTATAAGATTTATGAAACAATATTGAAAGAGCTAATATTGACATTATAAACCATTATTAAGAAAAAAATAATAAAATGAAAAGAAATCTTTTAAATCTTGGAAAAGATAGAATTATCAAGATACAGGAAGTTCAAAATGTTCCAATGATATTCAATCCAAAGCCTACACAAAGACATTATAATCAACCTGTCAAAAATCAAAGTCAAAGTGAGAATCTTGAAAAATAGGAAGAGAAGGAAACAGCACTTCACGTACAAAGGAACTCTCATGCGGTTATTAGTGGCTTTCTCAGCAGAAACTATACATTCTCTATCCCACAGACAGTAGGATGATACATTGAAAGCTCTGGGGGAAACTAAAAGAATGCAGACCAAAAACATTCTACCCAGTAAAGTTGTTTGCAGAAATGAGGAGGCACTTGCTCCAAGAAAAGCTAGGGAGCTCATCACCACTGTATCTACCTTTTAAGAAACATTAAACAGAGTACTCCAGGCTTACTTAAACACTAATTAGTATCACATAGGAAAATATGAAACTCACAAGTAAAAGAAGGCACATGTTGAAATTCAGAATGATGTAATACTGTAATGGCAGTGTGTAAATCTTTCATATCTCCAGTATAAGGTAAAAAGATAAATCTAAGTACTAGAACTATAGTAATTTCTTAAGGAATACACAATACAAAACTATGTTAACCATGATATTTAAGACCTAAAATGGGAGAGATTGTGATATGTTTGTAAATTAAAATTGTTTTCAGCTTAAATAGCCTTTTGTAACAACAAGATGTTTTATCTAAATCTCTTGGAAACCCAAAGCAAAACCATGCAGTAGGTACACAAAAGATAAAGAAAAAAGAATGAAGGAATATCATTGTAGAAAATCATTAAATGAAAAGGAAGAGAATGATAAAAAAGATCTATAAAAGAATCAGAAAACATTTAAAACAATGGACGTGTGCCCTCACCTATAAATAAATACCTTAAACATAAATAAAGTTTTTCAATCAAAAGATATAGAGGGACTGAATGCATGAACAACACCCAAGCACAAGATATGCTACCTATAAGAGTCTCATTTTAGCTTTAAAGGCACAGATAGAGTGGAAATCAAAGGACAAAAAAATAGCTCATACAAGTGAAAATCAACAAGTAATTATACTGATATCAGTCAAAATAGTCTAATTATTTTTAAAATAAAAAAATAAAAAATAGTAAAACAGTCTTTAGGTCAAAAACTGTAAAGTCAGATAAGGTCATTATATAATGATAAACAGTCAATTCAAAAATCACATATGAAAATTATGCTTGCACTAAATTATTGGTCCATTGATACATATGCTTTCGGGTTGGATGTCTCCAAAGTCTCCTGTGTTGAAGATGTCATCCCTGAGGTGGTGCCACTGGGAAGACAGTGGAACTTTTGCACGTGGGTCCCTCTGAGCAGAAAAATCTCCTCGAAGATGATGGAGCTCTAGGGGCTAGGATTTCAGAAAGTAGGAACTCCTTGAGTTAACCGGAGTGTGTCCTTAAACAGGATTATAAGACCCTTCCTATCCTCAGTGTCTAGCTACTCCAATTTGAGATGTGGCTATTCACTCCTATCCAATGTGCTACCAATGGCCACCTTCATCAGAATACAAATCAATGATATTGCCCAGTCTTGGAGCTTGAGCCTCCAAAATTCCGAGCTAAATAATTCTCTCTTTGCCTCAGAAGCACCCCATATGGTATGATACCTGAGGTATTTTGTTGTAGTGATGGAAATTTGACTAATCTACATATATAGCAAGCATTACTAGCTATGAATAGAAAGAAAGACAGCAATACCACAGTGGGAGGGAACTTTAAAACCCTACTTAAAACAATGGATGGATTATGCAGACAGAAAGTCAATAAAGAAGTGATAGCTTGAAAAGTTCTCTAGACAAAATAAACCTAACAGACACACTGAACATTCTATCTCGTAGCAAAAGAATATGTCTTCTCAAGCTATATGGAACCTTCTCTAAAGATCACGTTAGAACACTATCAAATATAAACGTGTGAAATCATATCAACCTCTTGCCACCACAGAAGAATAAAAATAGGAATCAATAACAAGAGCAATTTTAGGAAATACATGGAATTAAGCAAAATGCATCAATGAGACAAAGAAATCAAAAGTCTAATTTTTAAAAATGCCCTTTTAAATTCCTAAGAATTTATTCTACTGTTTTTTCTGACTTCTCAAGTCACAGACTTGACTTACTAATTTTTTTTCTTGTATCAGGAGTTGAACTCAGGACCTTGTGCTTTCCAGGCAGGCACTTATGCCACTGAGGTATATCCCTGGTCCTTAATTTTAATTTTTAGTAGTACAGCTATTTAAATCAAAGATAATCTTAGTATATCTTTATATTTCTCATTTGCATTATGATATTAACTTTGATTAATTGGTTATTTGTAAGTTTGGCTAATTTTAAGTAACTCAAAAATCCTCAAAGCCTGTTATTTTGGTTATTTTTTTATTCATTTCTACTTTAATTGATTTTACATTACACCTTAAGTTCTCTATGCCTACAATACACAAATGGTTAGCATGAGTGATATGTGTTTTAAGGTTTACCACGGTTACATTTTGAATGTATTCCATGAATTTTTAGAAAAATGTGTTTAGTTGTTGCATATGCAATTTTCTGTGTTATGGGAACAGTTTTTAAATTATGGTGTTCAAACACTCAACTAGTTGGATGAACTTATTTGATTGACATACCAAATATTTTAAAAATGCTTAAATTAAGTTGATATAATTTATGAATAATCCGATGTAATTTTGACAATTTTTACTTACAGTGATATTAGGTATATACAGGTTTATGACCTGACTATATATTCTTTCTGAATTGGTTTTGCTATTACGTCATTTTGCTTAATATCATTATGCCAAAAATTTTGTTTCTCTCAAAATCTAAATTACTACCAGTGGCTCTACTAGTTTTTAGTGGGTTATTATTTGCCTATGTGATTTTCTCCTATTACTTTATTTTAAGCTTTATTGTCTTTGTATTTGCAAGAGAATATACCAAGATTTAAAGAAATCTAATCTGAAAATCGCTGCTATTTAGTAAGCCATTTTGTTCTCTCTAAGTTAGTTATTGATGTATCTGGTTCCACTGTTTCTATTTATTTTGTTTTTTCTGTTCTTTTCCTTCTTTTCTAACTCTCATTATTAAATTTTTGTCCCTTTTTTGTTAGCATTTGGATGCTATACTTTTAGTGCATGATTTTAATACAAATGTTCTACTATAAACTCCCATTTTATATGTGGCTTTACACACCCTATATTAGTTTTGGCCTCCCTCCTAGTCTTGAACTTGTAAGAACCTCAAATTCTTTTATCTCAAATGCATAATTCTATTTTAATCACTTTATACTTAACTTTGATTTAGCTTTTATTATATTTTACAATTGAAAAATTAGGAATTCTTTGCAAATAAAATTCACTTTTAGCATAGTGAGCGCAATAAATAGAAACAAGAATGTGCGTGTCATTACCCATTAATTCATCGATCAAACATATTATTAAAAGACAGCTTCTCCAGAACTGCTTGGAGGTAACCGCAACAGGCTTGGACAGATCAGATGGAGCCATCCCATTCAATTTCTATTATCTGCCTTGTGATTCTTGTGGGACAGCCACATAACTGACAGGTAAAGATAAATGAAATGAAGGCTGCTGAAGCAGAAATCACTGTTAGTTGTTAAAATTCAAAGAATGTAACTTTTTCTTTTCCAAAGCAAAATTTGTCTTAGTCAAAAAGACAGAATGTATTTCTTTCCTGAAGATAAATTGTGTATAACATATAGACAGCTCTAAGAATTAGAAAATTGTGCAATAAACCAAAACTGTCATTGTCACTTCTTCCTTTTGGACCTCAAGTGATAGGGGCCACAGCTCTTCCTTTGAGCTTGCACTGCAACACTGTTTCTGCTCAGATATTCTGAATGCACTGGTTTCCATGTAAAGTGATTCTGAAACCTCACACACTCCCTTAGGGTTTAATGGCTCCCATATGGTCTAAAACCATGCCAGTGAAGGTTCACTGTCCTCACAAAAAATATGTCTTAGTGCTCATGATTCCCAAAGAACTTGTCACAACTTGAATATAATTGCAACTGTTAAATGATATAGTATTATTGTTGTAGACTGGACTAAGTTGTTAAAATTCTTAAGTGGATTTTAATAATGTGAGATACTCAGTAGGATGTTCAGAGGTGAATGTTCTCAAACATGACAATATTTACTAAAATAAACTTAGGGGCTACCAGTTGTTCTTTCTTAATGGTAAATGTAGAGGAAACAACCACCATTTTAATTTAAAACCAAGGAATTAACAGATAGAGTGTAGAAAGAGAGAAGATGCAGTGTTGTGGCAAAAGTGAAGCGTGAAGAGAGAATTGGAGATCATCAAATCGTCAAAGTCTCTAGAATAAAATAATACGAAAAGACAAAGAATGGATTTCCTTTAGTAAAATAAAATAATCATTTGTACGGTTTCAGTGGATTTGGAGCAGAAGCAGAATGAAAGTACATCGTGATCACCAGAAGGTTAGAGAAAACAGAAATGTAGAATATGATTTGCTCAAACCTAATATGTAGATGAGTCAAAGAAATGTACTAGCTGGAAGACCAAGTTTCCTGAGTGTGTGTGTGCAGATGACAAAGAGAAACTTGTCAACTGGAATTAAGTGATGGATCAAAATCATAAAGAGAAAAGATAAATTCATGAAGTCAGGTCTGAAAGCAGGTAGAATGGAACGAAATGCAAAGAAAGGAGGACTTTGGGACCAGAAAGAGTAAATGGAACTATGTTCAAGTGAGAATAAACTCAAGGAAGTGAGGTAAGAAGCCAATATATCTTTCCGAAAGTGTGACAAGGGAAAAGAGAAAGTTAAACATTTAGATTAGCCATGTTGGAAAACTGAAGAAAACTTCCAACCACATTTAAGATTAACTGAGCAGTACTAGGGGCCAGACTAAACTAAGAGCGCATAACTTCCTTCCAGCACAACAGTCCCACCAAGATATTTGATATTTTCCAGCAGTAAGAGCAAAAGAGATGGGCCGGTGATGTGGTGCAGTGGCACAGCACCTGTCTGGCAATCACAAGGACCAGACTTCAATCCCAAGTACCCCCCAAAAAATCAGAAGAGGTTTGGGGTGCAGCTCACCACAGATGAGATGCAGAGGCATATGAAGATTACCTGTTTGAAGAGCTCTCACTCTACCCAGGCCCAAGCTATGGGACACCATCAAAAGTCTCTACAGGTCATTTCTACAGAATCAGAAATATCTCCAAATCCCATTTCTGTCTTTTCCCCCTCCAAGTGTAGGGCCAGCCCTAATGCCATACACCTGCTCCACTGCAACATCCATCCTCAGACCTCTGAAACTGAGTTCAGGGGTCTCTGAGAGGCTGGCTACTCCAGATGAAGGAATAAGTGAGCGCTTTCGCGGGTCCACTGTTCTCAACCATCTTCAACTACAGTCCTCGTCTGTAACACTGCACAGAAAATATTGAAAGTAGCAGAGTGCATATTTTCCACTGTGGGTGATAGTTACACAAAGTCAGAGGGTGAATATAACATACATCCCCATTATGACTGGTTCTGCAGACACTGTAGACATATTAGAGCAATGAATAGCATAATTGCCTATTTAAAGCATATTGTCAGTTATTAATGTTAATAAAGCAAATATTGTACTGGGAAAATTAAACAATTAAAATAGGCTTTATTTAAGGCTATTGCAAGAGGGAATGTTTTTAAATGTTGTGGTGAAAGGAAGATTGCACACCATCTGTGCTTGTTTCCCAGCTTTACCCAAAGGAGAAGTAAACTTTTTCTCTCCATTGTACTAGGAGGCAGTTTTACAACTTGAAGCAAAGTAATCCTGAGGTGAAGCTCTCTCTTTCCATAGAGACAGGGAGGTAGGGGGAAATCATCCTTAATGATTGTGTTACAAAGATACAGTTCTCAGTTCTTGAAAAAAATATTTGTGGGTTAGAAAATGGGCTAGAGGTTTTTCAAACATTTACATCAAATGGACAGAGAAGTGATTTGCAATTACAAGTTTTCTAAAGAAATATTCTAAGAAAATGGAGGTAGGGACTTTCCTTAGAAAGCAGTTTATCTACATTTCAGTCCAGGGAAATGTTGAAGCCATCTTATTTGTTTCTACATTGATTCTCTGAGGAACTCCTTCATTTCCAGAAAGAACATGCTCATTTTCAGAGACTCAGAATATTCCTCAGTGGCCTCCAAATTCACATCACATTATTTGAAGAAGCCTGGTGCAACACTGGGGATACTTCTCATGTTATCTCAGTACTCTCATTTGTGCATCTTGCTCTGCCTGCAGCAGACGGAACTCACTGATAACCCTCAGAAACACTTTCCCAATACTGAAAACGTGAGCATCCTCTTCTCTTCACGTAAAGTACCTTCTGAGCCTGTCAAAATGGTGATCCATATTTCAATTTGTGTTCATGCAGTAGTTGCTATTTCTGCTAGGTGGCTATGTTTTCTCTCTTCTCACCCTCAGTGTCCTGTGGACCACCTTAATTCACTTACGTTGTGTTATTTTTGTATTGATTTACTGCTCTATTTAAAGATAAACTGCCTGAAGACCAGGTCATTGCCTCATTTGTTTTTGTGTCACTAGCAACTCTAATTTACAGATGGGAGGCCTTGGAAACCTTCCCAAACTAGGACCATGTGTTCACTGAGTTGTCGTCAAATAGAATTACAGCACAAGAGACACAAAGGTACTGATACAGTAACCCCAATGATCTCAGTTCCTTATTCTTTTCTCTTTTTAACTATTTTTAGAGATAAAGAACCAAAACGTATTAACACACACAGAGACATAAATGAAACAACATGAAAACAATATAAGCAATTCATAATTTCAGATAAAGTGAAAAGAAATTAACAATGGTTGCTGAATTACATACTGTTATCTTCATATTGGTTACTCAGATAAACAAATACAGGCATGCAAAAATGATCAAACAATTAAATATCAAGTGTTCCTTTCAAAAAATCAATAGAAATTAATAGTACAATGATCCCAGTTATCATATATATATACACATACATATTTATATATATATATATATATACATACTTTTCCCTTTCTTCCTTATTTTCTCCTTTCCCTCATCCTAGTCATTCTTCCCTTTAGAGCACTTCCTTTCTCTTTCTCACTATCTATGTACCTTTTAGATTTTATTTACTCGTTCAGGTTCTTACACCAGGGAGACAGGATGATGTTTACACGTGTGGGTCTGATTTATTTCACTTATGAGTATGGTCTCTAGTTGCAACCATTTACCTATGAAAGACTCGAGTTTATCCTTCATTACAGCTAATATTCCATTATATAAAAATATCACATCAAAAACATACCACAGCAATGAATGTGCGCCCATGTTTATAGCAGTACAATTTGTCATAGCTAAATCACGGAAACAACAAAAATGCCCATCCACTGAGGAACGGACAAAAAAGCTGTGGTATTTTTATGGTCTCAGTTCCTATGACAACCAAAGTTTGTTACTCAAATCCAGTGGAAGTCTGGCCTTTTGGCCATATCTATGGACCTACACAGTAATTCTGCACTCCAGGTTCTGCCCTGTGATACTGTGAGCTTCAACCCAGTCTTGACAGTCATGCCGGCAAGAAAAGAGAAAACATGGGAGCTCAGGCAAAAATATTTTTTTGAAAAAAGAATGGCCAATATTTCCCCCTTACTTTCCTCTCTTCTTACAAGCCAAGTAGAAGGAAATAAATACAAAGTCATTCTATGGGATACGCAATTCTATTTATAGAATATTAATTCTATAAAGTAGGGACTGACATAATTTTTGGAAAGGGTTGTATAGTAAATATTTTAAGTTTTAAGGACTATGAAACATCTGTGGTCACTGTGTGATTATATTATTTCTGCCACAGGCAATAGCTAACTAATGGGAATGGTTTGTTACAAAGTACAATTTTTACACTAATTAAGTGGAGGGCTGATTTTCGCAGTGGGCTGTGGTTTATTGAGGATAGAGACCTGAACTGTAGAGACTTCTACACTCCACTCATCTGTACTTGCAAATCGATTAATGCTTTCATGCACTTACCGTACTTTTCTCGTGTCCCAGCTTGTTGAGCTCTGTCAACAGTGACCAATGCACACTTCTAGCTCTCTTCCATTTTCTATGTTTCCCTAGAGCAAGTGCATTATTTTCCAATCTTCAGGAGACCACTCATGCACCAATATAGATCTCAGATTATATTAGTTTCCTAGTCACCCATCACCAAATCAATACCTCAAAATTTAAGATTTAATGTGGCTGCAAATTCTCGTTAGTTTTACTAGCCAAGATAGATTAGCCTATGTCACAATAACAGAAACCAAACTCTTAGTACCTACCGTAATAAAAATACCTTACTTTTTCTTTTTTTATAATATAAGGAACTTATTTTTTATCTTTCTCACATGAATGTAGAAATGGTACACACAGATTTCAGTACACCAGATTGTTTTTATAATTTTTATTTTTATTTTTTTTGTTTTGTTGTCATGTTTAAGGCATTAGAGTTTTTCACATTCTTTTGATGTTATTGTTTATTTTTAATTTAAATGTTTTTTGAGATAAATCACGAGACTATTTCAAAGATCTATGCATATCGGTCTCCTTAGGACCCCAGTAGACTTTTAGCAATAGTTCCAATAATTTTCTTTTTAACAAAGTGTTTCAATGCAATCATGCATTGTACCCTCCCATTGCTGGAATGGTTTTCCAGGTTATCTCTGCCCATAGAGAACTAGAGGCTTAAATTACAGGCCAGTTATTTTCTAGAATGTTCCACATTCTTTTGTTCAGCTTTTTCATGACTGAGTGCAGAAAACTCAGAGCCATGGCTGAACTCAAACAACAGCCCCGTGTAGCTGCTAAGGCTGCATTGAGGCTCTGACGTACTCCACTACCAGCTGCCTCCCTGGAAATGTGCTGCCTTCTCCTTACAGACATGTAGATAATTCCTCTAAACAATTCTTATAAAAATAAATACAATGTTGAAAATAAAATATTTGTTTCAAATAAAGTATTTTAATACAAATATTTCAATTAAACAAAATGGTAATTCATTGCACCCCAAAATATACTGTTGTTAGCATTTCGGTTTATATAATTTATTCCTCCATGTTTAGAAAAAAATATGTTCATTATTAGTACTGATAATAGTAAAAGCTTAGTATTAGTTACAAGCCGGATAATACTGTAATTGTTATCTTGACATCTAAGTTCTTATAATAATATATATTTTTCCATTAAGAATTGTGTTTTATTTTTTAAACAGGCTACATGGTATTCTCTTGAATGAATACACATAGGGTGAGGAGGGATCTATTGCTGTGGTGAGTGGGATAATTTTTCACTGAGAATCTTACATATTATGAGAAACTTAGCACTCTTGACCCTTTACTGATTGAAGTTCCTTGATAATAATTTTAACAACAAAAACATTCTTAGACATTTCCAAATTCACCCTGAGATCTGCCGTTGATGGAAAATCACTGGTAGAACCCAGAGTGCAATTTTAAATAAGACAAAGCCATACATTTACCATCAAATTTATTTTAAAATGTGATAAAGACAATGATAAAGATAGTTAAAAGATATTTATGGAAGTACAGAACGAAAACAAGCAAAGCAAATACTCTCCTGAAGAAGTCCATCGAGACTGTTTGAAGAAGAGGATTCTGGTGTTTACTATTAAATAAAAAGTAATATATTAACTAGACAAATGAACTCTTGTGAGGACATTCCAGAAAGAGGACAAATTATTCAAAGATCCAACATGTTCAGTGAGATTTTAGAGAGGGGAGCAAGAAATTCTAAGAACGTTATCACTAGCTGAGCCTAACCAGTAAGAAAGAGTAAGGAGAGGTAATGCAGAAGAGGAGAGATGTGGGATCACAAAAGGCTACTGAGTAGACTCAAAGGTGCACTAGAGATAGATTATTAAAGAGTTTTAAGCAAGAGAAATAGAAGCATCAGAGTCTGAATTTGTGTGGAGATATAATAGTTGTGTATACTGGAAAAGGAATAGTAAAAGAATTAGTTATGGACGGTGTCTGCAAGTCTAGTCAGCCCCAGATCAGTAGACCACCTATTCCTCTTGCTACAAACTTGTGTTATGCAAATTGGAGTGAGCCTGACCCTTTCATAAAATGAATCAACCTTTGTAATAGACTCTGAACTCAAAGTTATCGAGAAAAGCACAATTTTCAAAAATTTGCATTTTACTTAGAAAAAAGGAAATTTCTACATAATCTATCCCCTGATTTGTATCATATTTTGAATTAATCTTGCATCACTGAGTGTAACGTCTGCGCTCTGTATGGCTGATCTTCCAGCAGGCCGAGCACAGGCTTTGGCGCTTGCTGCTCCCTCTGCCTGAAACGCTTTTCCTCTAGAAAGTGCCAGAGCTCACTCGTAGTTTATTTGTTCTCAGTCCCTTAAAAGTTCCCTCCCTCCCCTGGTTACAAAGTAGGTAATATAAATAGTTGGTAGGTAAGTTATAGCCGTAGAGATGGAGATACATGGTTAATGATGGCTATAAAGATTAGTAGGTATGTTACAGTCATAGAGATACGTGGTTCATTATAGATATGAAGATACACAGACAGGTACAGGAAAGGGAAGAAAAGGAAGGAGACAGGGAGGAAAGGAAGGGATGCAGCGACAGAGGGAAGGAGTGAGGAGGGAATGAAAATGTACAGAAATAGATTTATAGATATATAAAGATAGAGAAGTATCTTTTTAGCTTGGTCTCTAGACTCCAAACAACCAAGTAATTCTTTCTAGCTTTCTCTCTTTCAGTTTACTTACTAGCTGCTTTTTAAACCTTTGTGTCTCATTTTAGCATTTAATTTATATCTTATCTTTTTCCTATGATTTTCATTCCAGTGACACTAAATAATGGGATAAGGCATCACTAACTATCTAGCATGACCCGATTCAGTAATTTCTGTAAGTATAAAAGTTTAAGGCATGAAAGTAAGTTTTACAATGTGCTTGCATTTAGTATAGGGTATATCTGAAATGAATACACAAATTTAAAAATATATTTACCACACATCCCGCTAATAAAATTTTGAATACGTAAAACCATTAAAGATAATCTCAGTGGCTATTACATATAGCTTCACTGTATTTTTCCTGCTGTTTCTCAACAAAAAGTGCATAAAACCAAACAAGTTAGTCTCATGGAGTGAGACTATGTGCTGCATTTTAGAACTTGAAGATCTGCAAAAGACCCGCAAGTTAAAGGATGGGTCACCAGCCCACGCCACTACCAGAAGGCAGTACTTAGGAGGTGGATGTTAGGTCCTGGGGGTGCCGTTAGAACAGTTATTGGGAACCTAGCCCCTTCCTCTCTCTGACTTTGGTTCCTGGCTCCCTGGATATGAACAAGTCTCCCCTGCCGTGCACTCCCACTGTAAGGTACTGTGCTGCCACCACAGACTGAGACTTCTGAAATTACCAGCCCAAAGCAATAAGTTTTAAAATTTGATTTATTTCAGATGTGTGCGGGACTGGGAATATAGCTCAGCAGCATAAGCACCTGCCTGGCAAGTACAAGGTCCTGAGTTCGATTTCCAGTACCAAAAAAAAAAAAGAAGTATCACAGATGTGTGCTCTAGCAACAGGTGTCTAGCATTACATATTTACATACACACATATTCCTCAATGTAACAGAAAGTGAAAGAAATGTAACTGACATTTGAGTGAAAGAAAATGAAACTATACATTAACTCTGATTTAGCATATGTTAGAACTGGTGTCAGCAACCAGGCCTGTAGTAGAACTGAGCTGGCCCTGCTGAATCCACGTTAAAGCAGTATTTCCCCAAATGAGAAATTATTCCCATAATGTTACCTTAGAAATTAAAAGTGCTGACATGCAAATAAATTTTGGGGACACTACAGACTTTTACCCTAGAGATTTACTGTGCACTTTTACTTACTAAAGACTGCAAAGTCACATGTAAAGAAATATTTTTAATATTATCTGCGTATTTTCCAAGAATTTAAAAAACTCAGTCTTCGTGCATAATTACATCAGAGCTAATACTTATATCAGATTTAAAGTTTGCTTTGTAAAATGCATTCTAACCATTGATTTCAGGAGGGAAAATTTTAATCTCATTTGACTCTTGGAAAGGACAAGTTTCAAATCAATTATGCAAGCTGTTCATACAGATCAGTCTGGACTTTTTAAAGGTATTTTTCCCCTACAACTATTATTTTCGAACTCTAAAATGTTTAATGCTCCTACCAGTCGTAAGAATAACATGCTCTGAAAAACAACTGCCCATTTTAAAAGAAAAGAAAGTTTATTTCTTTTATGATCTGTTGGTCCTAAATGAAAAATGAATCTTTAATTTAAGTTTCCACAAGGACATATGCCTTAGGCAATTTTAATTATGGTTGAACAACTAGAGAATTGAGAACTTTGTACCTGCACTACATAGACTATTACTGCTAACTTTCTACAGTTATGGCTACAGCAAGTCAGAAAACATTTCCTGTCAATGATATGGAAATGATAACAATTGTTTATTCCTTTCGATAAGCACTGATGTTTGATGAGAACCACAGAAAGAAACAAAGTAAAATTATTTTAATCAATGTAAAATTTTGTAATAGCTGATGGTATTTGTTTAAGTGGTTTTTTCAGAATGCCGTTTTTGATGGACTCCTGGGGTTGGGATACTCACACGTATTTGTTTTACTTTAAGTTTGTCACTCTCCTTGAAGAATATAACAATCCTGTTGAGATTTAATTGTTTTAAGTCTCATATCTATCTCCTAAAATTTCATCGTCCTTGGAGATTTCTGCAAAGAGTCTATCTCTTTTAAACAGTATAAAATCTACAGTTTCCTTAGTCTTGGATTTTAATGATTCACAGCAGTATTTACTGCATGCTCCCATGGAGAGAAAATTACAATCAACAGATGAAGAATGATGGAACTTTTATAAAATACTCACGGAACTCAAGGAGTGAGGAATTCATGGCCACAAAAACATTATTCCCCATCCATAGTGTTCTCAGTTCCCTCACACTTGCCGACCCTTCACTTTCGCCGTCAGGCCTTGTGGGTGAGAACAATAAGAAAATGACAGCCCAGAAAAAGATACCTCAGTGATGATTGTTTCCTGGCTTTGAGAAGTAAATTTTCCCAAGGAGCCACCAATCTGAACAATGCATGACATAACAAGCAGTCGACCGATTTAGAACTGCAGAGCTGCAGAAAATTTTGTGTGATAACTTTTGTGAAACTTCTGTGTGACAACTTCTATATGTTGTCACAGTATCATTAAAATGCTGCCACTGAGGCACCCTTCCACCTTACCATGCAGAGTATTTGTTCTCCTGGCTGCCACCTTCATCAGCCACCCCTCAGGGCTTTGTGGTTATGTCCTCTCCCACCCCAGCCCGTCTCCTGGGTGTTTACTGCCGAGGGTGCCCCAATGGCTTTGCTGATCGCTATGCGAACACTGATTTGAGTCAGTCTTCCTGGATGAGCTTCATGCAGTATGGTCAGAAAATGGTCACAACCTGCACTTTTATTCACTTACTAAACAACAATGTACACTTAAGAATAAAAGCAGTAATGAGTATATTCTGCGCCAAACTACAATAAGAGCATAGTGCATTATAATATAAAAATTTTTACTTGAACTGCTATTTCTGTGTTTTTATCTAAAGTGAAACTATGAATATTGGACAAAATAAATGTTAAACATCATGTTGTTTTCCAATTTTGAATTCTAGCCTTTTTTGTGACTCCACTTCAAGGCTTTAAATAACATCTATATAGTTGATATATAGGTTCTAAATATTTCTAACTAAATGTATCTATTTTTTCCAAACTCTAGACTCACATATTCATCTGGTAATTATCACCCCTACTTACATGTTTTAACCATTTAAAACATAATATGCCCCAAACAAAACATCCTAACTTTACCCTAAAGTCTGTAGCTTCCACAAACATACCCGTTTTTCTAAATGACGAAGTCATGCCATTTATTTGGGCCAAAAACAACGGAGTCCTCTGGGTTCCATATTTATTTCATTAAGTTATACTCTCATCTCTATTTCTAGAGTACAACTTTCTTACGATTTTCTCTGCTGCCATCTAAGTCCAAGTCATCGTCCCCTCTAGCTAGGATTACAACAGTCGTTTCTTCCCGGTTCTGTCCTGCTCTACCGTCAGAATATTAACAAAGGAACGAGGGTGATCTGTCACGCCAGGCCACCATTCAAAGCTCCCTGAGGTCTCAGGTGGTCCTGCTTTTGTCACCTTGCTGTCATTCAGACATATTTCCAAGGTAGGAAAGTTGAATTTCCCCTTCATTTTTCCTGGGATCCTTCTAATCAGATATTGGCAGAGATTACTCTGCCTCTCTTCCAGGCTTTTTAGTCAAAGCCACCTCTACGCTGACATCTCCCACCACCTTTTCAACTAAAATAGCCGTGAACTTTCCTCAATCCACTCTCTTTCTGCCTCTCATTGCTTTTATTCTTCTTTGATACAACTTATCAACGAACACCAATATATTTGCACTGTTTAGCTCTTCGATTTCCTTCTAGCAGATTATAAGCGAAAGGATGGTAGGAGTTTTGTCAATGTTTTCCTGCTGTCCTCTTTGCTTAAGTAATTGATCACAAGAACCACTATCCCTAGGTAAGGACCTTATAACCTAGTTATCTTCCTTCCAAGTATGAATTCCTATTTGAAAGTTCTTAACTAACCAAGATAATGTCTGGGGATTCACCAGCTAACTTCTGCTTTTCGATAGCTTAGCTCTAGAGGGTGGCCATCCTGTCCAGTTTACCCTAGGACATTCTTTCTTGAGAATTTCTGAACTTTTATACATACATAACCTTTGCCCCAGGCTCTATCTTCTTGTCAATACATACACAATGCATACACAAACATTATTTCACAGGCATTCATGTGTATGGGTCCATACGTATACTCCTGATACACATCTCAATAAATCCTACACACATCAGGACATGGAATTTATTGAATGCAAGGCTTGTGACACACCCCTAAAGTGCTGAAAACATTAGCAACTTTGCTCCTCTTAAAACATTTTTTGTCCTTGATATGTTTTTACCGAATTCACACAAGGACCTACTTGATATTTAACGCTGCCCTGATACCGAATCACTAGTGGATACAACAAAACATATATCAACAGCTTTTGTTAAGATTCATGAAATTCATTTCTACTCTCTGGGCCTTGGGTCCACTGATCCTGGAAGAACAATTATAAATCATTATATATGAAATGTCATTTGTACAGAACCCCAAATGAGTAAGAAATGTAAGAAATACATAATTAAATGTAGAATAATTATTTCCTCTTTTTAGAGCTTTGGAAGGAAACCTCTTCATAGCTAATGAATTCATTAGCAGTAAAAAGATTTTTATAAAGTCTCTTTGACCTATGCCCAGTAACGCTTTGAAATAATATAAAGTCTGAATGTGACTATTATGTGTACATAGGCTGTTGCTAATATTTTAAAAATAGAAGTTTCCTCATGTGTTTCTTCAAGCTTTATTAATTTCAAAATGAACAGCGAACATCTATAAAAGTCCATACAGAAAAGAGCACATCTTTCAAACCGTCTCAAAAGGATCTACTGAATTTGCTATGAAATGCACTTGAGAACAGCTCTACTCCTCTGCTGGGTGCTACCACAGTTGCAGAAACCAATCCTGACAGATTTTAAGATGAAAACATAGACTAGAAAAAGAAATACAAATGGCTAGTAAATACATGTAAAATGTTCAACATCTGTGGCTGCTAGAGGAACAGAGATTAAAACAGCACTGAGAGTCCATCTTACTCCAGAAAGAATGGTTATCATCAAGTAATTAGATAATAACAAATAATAGCAAGGCTGCAGGGAAAAAGCAATCTTCCTACATTGCTGGTAGGAACGTAAACTAGTATAACCATATAGATATTAGGATTGTGACTCTTCCAAGCCAAAAGTAGAAACTCCCTTCTTAAAAAGTTAAAGACATCATATTAAAGTGATACATGTATACCCATGTTTATAACAGCATAATTCATAAAAGTTGGACTTGGAAGCGACATGATGGAATATGACTGTGCCATAAAAAGGGTAAATGAGTCGTTTATGGAAAAATGGATGCAACTTGAGACCAAAATATTAAATAAAATGAATCTGACACGTAAGATTAACTATAACATGCTTTCTCTTATATGAAGAACCAAAAATAGAAAGAGCAAAATAAAAAATAGATAACAGAAAACAGAGAGCAAGGCTGAAGGGAAGGGGACTAGGAGATGTAGGGAAGGCATAGGGAGGACAGGAGAAGTGGGTGTAGAAAGAAATTAATTTGTGTTATGAACATTTACCAGCTCCCCACAAGGAAAGTAACCATTCCGTACTGCAAACATGTGCTATTAATAAATAAATAAATTGAAGGGTTAATAAATATAAGGTGAACGTGATGGTGATAAAAATTTAAAATAAAATTAATATGTTATAAATATTTGAATGAGGTATCATAGTTCAGGAAGGAAAAACTGAGAAAGCAAAACTATGCATGTAATCTTAGAGAACGTTAACAAAAGAGCAACTAATATAACTTTCGGTTGAGGTTACAAATTTGAGCTGAGTTTAGCACAAATAATTATCTTAAAAAGACATTATCTCTATGAAGTCGGGATGCAAAAGCATCTACCAGTACAAAGTTTAAAGGTAATCAGTAGTCCAGCGGAGCTAGTAGACTTCAACACTTATATCTGATGCAATGTATGGGATGGGACCCTTCCATGGCAGTCACAATTTCTCTAAATACTAAGTTGTTAATCTACTTAGTGTTATTTCATTGACTCTCTAAAAGTACATCCCTAGCATCCTGCTTTTTTCAGTGGCTTATGTGATCATAAACTCATCTCCATTTTGTTCCCAGCATTTGGACCAACGGAAGTATCTATGCTGTCATTTTGTATTTAAATGAATTTTTTTTGTTTATAGGCACAATAATTTTAAACTATAAATACTTTATTACAATAAATAGAGCACTGTAAAACAAAAATAGAACACAGAAAAGAACACTGATAATCTTAACTTTAAGTTTCTGTTATGATAAATGTTATGGAAATATGAGAATATATTGTCTTTCTGAGGTTTTATGTAAAAAATCTAAATGTTAAATCAGAATGGGCACTTTTAGAATACTATGCTCTGTAGTAATCCATTGACCAGTTACATAAAGCAATATGAATAAATCTTATACATATATACTGAGAAAAAAATTCAAACATGGGATAGTACTTAACATTGGAATTCCAGTTTTGTAAAGTTCAGTAACAGGCAAGAGTAAACTATAGGCAAAAAGTTCAAAATGGTGGTTACTGCTGGTACAAAAGATAGAATGAAAAAGATCACAGGAAGACTTTTGGAGATCTGGAAGGTGTCTACCCCTTACCTTGATGATGGATGGATACATAAAATGCACTAAAGTATACTTATGAGAAATCTCCATGCTGATTTCCATAGTAGTTGTGCTGGTCTACATCCCACCAACAGTGGAGAAGGGTTTCATTTCCCCACAGCCCCACAAGAATTTGTTACTGGTTGACTTCTTGATTATATCCATTCTTTCTGGGGCGAGATAAAATCTCAGTGTCACTTTAATTTGCATTTCTCAAATGATCAATGATGCTGAACATTTTTTCATATATGTATTTACCATTTGTATTCCTTCATCTGAGAAGTGTGTACTCATCTCAGATGCCCATTTGGGGCTTGGATTTTTGAATTTTCACGGACTTAGTTTTTTTTTTTTCATTTCTTTATATGTTCTAGACAGAAGTCCTTTGTCTAAGGGACAGTTGGCTAAATTTCTCTCGCATTTCCTGGGTTTTCTTTTTACCCTGTTGGTGCTTTCTTTTGATTTGCAAAAATTTTCAATGAGACCCCAGTTGTTGATTCTTTGAGGTATTTCCCGTGTTGTTTGATTTTTGTTTATGAACTGTCTGCCTACTCCTACATCTTCAAGATTTGTTTCTGTTTTAATATTTATATCTTTGATCCATTTTGACTTTAGTTTAGTGCATGGTGATAGACATGGGTCTAGTTTTAGTCTTCAGATGTGTAAAGCTAGTATTTATAGCATCTTTTATTAAGGAGGCTTTTTTCTGGTGAACGTGTGGCCCCTTTACCAAAGATAAGGTGGAAGAGTATGTTTGCAGTTGTGTCCTCAAAAGGCTGGGATTAGAGGTCCCACTGGACCCAGCTATTCCCCTTCTGAGTATTTTTCCAGAATAATTAAAAACATCAAACCACAGTGATATATGTGCACCCATGTTTATAGCAGTACAATTTGTCATAGCTAAATCTTGAAAACAACCCAAGGGCCCATCAGCTGAGTAATGAATAAAAAAGATGGGGTATTTTTATAAAATGGGGTATTGCTTTGCTATGAAGAAAGATAAACTCAAGGCTTTTATAGGTAAGTGGACGCAGCTAGAGACTATATTCATAAGTGAAATAAACCAGATTTGTATATGTAAACCTCGTATTGTTTCCCTAGTGTAAAAAACTGAAAAAGTAAATAAAATCTGAAAGTTACAATATATATTGTGAAAGGGAAAGAAACTGCTCAAAAGGAAAGAACAACTGAGATGAGAGAAAAGAAAAAAGAAAGAGAATGAAAGAAAAAAATATACATACACACACATGCACACACAAAAGATAAGTAAAAGGGGCTGGGGGTATAGCTCAGTGGCATAAGCGCTTGCCTGGCAAGCGCAAGGTCCTGAGTTCAATCCCCGGTACTGGAAAAAAATAAAAAAATAAAAGTATCTTAAAAAAAAAAGATAAGATAGTTTACTACTAATTTCTATTGGTTTATTGGAAGGAACAGTTAATGTTTAATTTTTTGATCAATTTTACATGCCTATTTCTGGTAATCTGAGCAACTACTTTGAGATAACAATGTGCAATATAACAACCATTGTTGATTTCCTATCATCTTGTTTTGAAATTTTGTATAATTTTAAATTGTTTTATTTTTTATTATCCTTAAAAAATAAAGGAAAATGTTTCAAAATTAAAAACTATATAATTAGTTCAGTTTATATTTTTTATTGTGTAGAAGTTATATCTATGCCTAGAAATATTGAATCAGAGCTGTGTGTTGTCTTGTTATTTTTATTTGGTTTGGGTTTTTATGGGGTAGGGGTTACTATCTTTCTTTGTTTCTTTGTTTTTGCAGTGCTTGGATTGAACCCAGGGCCTCAAGCACACTAGGCATGCACTGAATCACTGAACTACACCCTGAGCTCTCAATCACTATTTTAATGGCTTTCACTCATATCTTCTACTACTAGGCATAATTTTATTGAAGTCTAACCTTTTATTTTGTTTTATAATGCAGGTTTTCTTACTCATGTCTGTGTTAAAATATTCTCTAGTGACTCACGTGGAAAAGTAAATGCCCCTGACACTGTGTAGCCGATTCACTGCAGACCATGAAACATTTCTCTAGAGTTTTACTCCATGTTCTATGTTCCACATGGTCTTGTAAGAATTTATTTTTCAAAATAAAAGGCAGCACACCAGAAATAAGCTGCATGTTTAAGAGATTCTGGAGGTAGGAAGAATCGATTCAAGATACATAGGTAATCAAGTGTTATAGGATTCTTTTAAAAGCACATTAGAAAACAATTCAGGAGAAATCACAGAGGTATATGACTCTTCAATAAGTAGGGAATTACATGCTAAAAGGTAAACTGAAGCACATTAAAATATTAACAAATTTATTTGCACAAGCAGTGATTCATGTTTGGGCATCTACTGAGATCAAGAGCTTAGGGTGCTACTTAAAGAATATGTGTGGAGGCCTATTATAAAGTGAGAGCGGAAGCGCAGCAATGAGGCAATTGTTTCAAGTCAAAGCTTACTTGGATCTCTGTGGTGGAAAGTCCTCAGAGGTTAGCGGATGGTTTCTGACTGGCCAAGCAGCTGCCATTTGCACTGAGCTGGATGTGATTTTCTTGTGTAGGAATCCAGGACCCTATAGTGGCCCCAGCCTAAATAGATTTTCAGTTATTTTTTAACAGAAGTTTTAATCTAAGAGAAAATAAGAAATGAGTTTAAAAATGCATAAGCAAGGACCAAATTCATGTTTGAATGACAGTTTAAAAAAAGGTACATATTTAGATGAAATACTTAGATGGTTAATAACAATCTGGTCATTTTTTCTTTGTATTAACAAATACTGTAATTATGATATTTTACACTCTGAAACTAAGGCTTGGAAATATAATTACTCCTCTCCTCTCTTGAATGTGATTTTAATACAAAATGTGAGAACATGTTTCTCATACTCTTTCCCACTATTTGGCACCTTGAACTGACCTGTGGACTGAGGAGTGCTCTCTCTCGCCCTCTCTCTCTCTCTCCCTCTCTCTCCCTCTCTCACCTTCTCTCTCTCTCTCTCTCACACACACACACACACATACACACACACACAGAGGCTTGTTTGAAGAATAACTACTCTCTTAATCCACTCCATCTTCAAGACCAGAGTTCAAACTTAACATAATGGAAAGAAACAGCAGAGAGTCATAATAGAGAACCTAGGGTAAGGCCCACATGTCATGACATCTATGAGAATATGGCTGAGCCATTCAACCTTTCTAAGCCTCATTTATTTAAAATTGTAAAATAAAGAAAAGAGCAGGGCTATTGGGCACATTACATACAGTAATGGCTTTTGCACTTTTCCAGCCGTAGATGACTGTTCACATGTAGGCCAGCTTCAAAGGATGGCAGGATCATAAGAGGGGAAATATGGATTAGTTTCAAGGCCTACAGGTACAGGGATAAATATATATGAGAATTTTAGAGACTTATGTAATCAAAAAACACTGAATAAAGAATAAAATACCCTTTGTAACACCATCTGTGTTTCTCTCAGTGTTCTACACCCAGAATAATTTCAACATCTGTGCAACCCAAATCATCAAGAAGTTAAAACATTTACTCTGATTTAAACTTTTTTCTCACAGGAAAATAATAACTTTTGAATGTTCAGACTACTGCTTAAAATTTCTTTAAAAAATCAGTATTTCTAGAAACAAAAAATTTTTAAAGAAATCTGTAGGGCAATATTATACATTACTTACAGATATAATATCATCTTTGCATGTGTTTTGGATTAATTTCCATGATTTCTATGTGTGTGAAATGCAATTTAAAACCTGTACATAAAAGTGTGATGGTGCCAATTTGACTATCTTTTGTAATTAGCTTGATATGCTTTAATTATATCATATCAAAATACAAATGGAGCCAATTCATCTCATTTTCAAAGTAAACCATTAAGAGAGACAAAATTACAGTTGCTTGAAGGAAATTATTGCTGACAATCTGCAGTCAGTGCTACTTAACATTACTGCTGCAGGTGCTTCAAATTGATTTTTTATTAAAATGCCTGTTTTGTACAAGCATGGAAAGTAACCAGCTGGTTTCTAATTCTTTAACCCTGCCCTGCTTATGATTTATGAAAAGAGACTCAGCCAGCTTTTCTTCCCTGCATACACTAACTCATTTTTACTGCATTGATATTCATTTTAATTATAATTTCTGACCACCCTATTTTACTTGTCAGGATAAAGAGAAGTGAGCGTATATACTTAATACAGCAAGCAAATTCCAACACCTTAGGGAAGACTTTGCCACCTGGGCCAAACATCAACTCATGCGTCAATTTTGTTCACAATAAATTTAAGACAGCCACTCAGTAATGATAATATTATTATGGGTTTAATGTTTTTTAAATGTACTTAATTGGCATAACAAAATGTAGGTAACACTAAATTATTTTCTCTCCGATTTTTATTGTTTTTTGTTCTGATTCTTTGCAATTAAATACTTCAGAAATGCCAATTTTGACCTTAGTCTGTCTTAAGCCAATGTATTTTGAGTTCTGACACGTGCAAGGTAAATCATAATTTTAATTGTGCGATTAAAAGCTTTAGTGCAGTGCAAGCTCCCTCAAAGACTGAACAGGAGAAATAGTTTCAGGGAGACAGATGACCTTTTCTGGCTCTTTTGCAATCATGAAACTACACAGAGTGTTTCGTGGGAGGCTGAAAATCTGCTCTTTAGTCAGGAGCGTTGAGGCATTTGACCTACTGTTCATCCCCTTGAGACACCATTTCTATTCTTCTGTCTTGATTATGTCACTTCTCTCCATTTAGATGCTTAATCTCTTTGTTTCTAGTTTTCCGTACTTCAAAGGATGCTAAATATCTTCTTCTCATGACCAGTCACCAGCCCATAAAGAAAGCACATTTCTACATCCTATGAGTTTACAAAAATTGATTGCCATTTTACTATTGTTTTGGAATACTGATCTTTAAAGATCCACAGCCATTAAAAAATCCCTCTTATATATGCTTTGTGTGCTCATTCACAGGCAGTGAAATAGGTACAACCTATTCCACCACAGGGCTCAAAAACAAGGCCTCTCCCTGAGGTTGGCATTATTTCTAAGCCTGCAAATGGAATGCTAATCTCCTATAGTCAAGTATCAGACCAAGTAACCCAGGAAAGTCAGCATTAAATAATGCAAACAGGTAGTAATACAAAAATAAAACTGAAAAAATTTCAATAAAGATATTGCAATGAACCTCTTGAAACCTAATTTCAAATTTCTAGTACACTCTTCAACAGACATACTTGTTGATTTAATTGTAGGATATTTTTAATTTTTTTGTGTGTTTTTGAGAGTTTCTTTAAAGATAAAAGAATGAATACACACTAACATATACACGGACATAAACAAAACAACACAAAACAATAAAGTAACACAGAATTTCAGACAAGCTTATAGGAAGTTAACAATGGATGTTGTATTATATATTATTATCTTCAAATTAGTTATTCAGTTAAGCAAATATAGGCATGTAAGACTAATCAAACAATTACACATGAAGTGTTCCTTTCCATAAAGCAATAGAAATTAGTAGTGCAATTATCTTAGATACCTTGTGTATACATATGTACACATTTTCTCCTGTTTTTTGTCTTTTCTCTTTTCCCTCATGCCAGTTGTTCTTTCCTTTTGAGCAGTCCCTTTCACTTTCACAATGTCTTTTTTAAAACTCAAAGAACAAAAACATGTTAACAGACAGCCATTTACAAAGTAGCACAAGAATAGAACAATCAAAACCGAATTACAGACAAGGTGACAGGTAATTAACAATGGTTGTTGTATTACATATTGATAACTTCAAAGTGTATACTCAGGAAAACACATATGGACATGCAAGACTGATCAAACCACTAATCATTAGCTGTTCCTTACAATAAAGTGACAGATGTCAGTAGTACAACTACGTTAGCCATCCTGTATATACATCCATACATGCATAATTGTATCATTTAGACTTTATTTACTCTTTCATGTTCTAATGCCCATCAACTAAGGAATGGATGAAAAAGATGTGATATTTTTATATAATAGAATATTACTTAGCTATAAAGAAAGGTAAACTAGAGGTTTTCAAAGGTAAATGGATGCAACTAAAGACCATACTCATAAATGAAGTAAATCAGACCTGCATGTGTAAACACTGTATTGTCTCACTAGTATAAGAACCTGAAAGAGTAAATATAATCTAAAAGAGACATGGGCTTCTTATGCAGTTCAGACTCGCTATGTACTCCAGGCTGGCCTCAAACTCACAATGATCTTGCCTTAGCCTCTGGAGTGCTGGCCTTACAAGTGTTTGCCACCACACTCAGCTCTGTTCAGAAGTCCTTAGCTGTGCTTATAACTTCAAGTGTTTCCGCTGTTATGTTCTAGCAGCTTCAAAGTTTTCATTCTTATATCTAGGTCTTTGACCCATTTTTATTTGATTTTAGAAATATGGGTCTGATTTCATTTTTCTGCACATGATAACCCATATACCAAACACCATTTGTTGCAAATACTATTTTTCTCCAGTGTACGTATTTGGCTCCTCTGTCAAAAAGCAGGTGGCTGAAGGTGTATAGGGCTGTTTCTGTGTCTCATATTCCATTTCATGTTTCTACATGTATATTTTTGTGCTATTATCATGTTGTTTTGTTATTAGGGCTCTGTAGTACAATTTAAAATTGAAAGCTATGATACTTCAGTACTTCTCTTTTCTTTTCCCTTCCCTTCTCTGCCCTTCCCTGGCCTTCCCTTTCCTTCTCTCTCTCTCTCTCTCTCTCTCTCTCTCTCTCTCTCTCTCTCTCTCTCTCTCTGTCTCTCTCTCTTTCTCTGCGTGGTGGCTGCCAGGGTGTGATGTAGAGAGGAATAGAGACTTAATGTTTAATTTATAAAATTTTATTTGCTAATTAAGAAATGTTTCATTTCATTTTTGGCTTCAAGGTTTCCAGTGTTCTCCCTTTGGCTCTCCTACCCCCGTAGGTTGCAGTGTAGCAGAGGCTACAGCAGAGCCATGTAGGTCCCATAGACAGGAGCCTGATGATACTTTTTCTTCATTATTTGATTTCGGCTTGGGTGTCAACCTGTTTTTAAGTTCAGCCGTGTAGTCCAGTTCTAGAGAAGCAGTAGCACTAGCCACAGTGTGCCTCTCCCTCAATCACTGGCTTAGAACCACTTCCACATCAATCTTTAAGGGTCCTGAATCTGCCTTGGAACTCACCTCTGTAGGTAGCTCTCAAATAATAACCACAGTAGGAATGGTAGCCCATAATCAATTCTTTGGAAATACCAAACTCAAGCATAGGTACAGAAACACAACAAAGTGTTCAAAGTTAACTTTTGTCCACACACAAACTCATTATCTAATCCGTATGAGTTGTGCTTCATGTATACATTTATGACAGAGTAAGGGTGTTCACAGTCAACAGAAAATATGACACAGCATCTGCTGTCAGTCATGCCCAGGACAGGCTCTGCGTGATATCTGGATTCTTCAGCAATAGACACCTCCAACCATACCTCTGGGACTTGTGCAATTCCCATTCCAGTGTGAGCCTGCTCCTCCTTGAGCATACTGTCACATCAATAAGCTTTGCCTGCTTGACCTTTTGTATTGGTATGACTTCTTTATTCAAGATGCTCAGAACCCTGTGTCCTTGGGACCCATCAACACCCTGGCAACCAAAGTCATGGTAATGGTTCCAAGGCAGGTTCTAGGTAATGGTTCCTACTATATTGCCAATTTTGTTGCTTTTCTCCATTTTCTCTCATGTGGACATTTTATTTTTCTTTTTCCATTTATTTTTCCTTAATTTTTGACAATTAGTTTCTATTTCTTTGTTCTGAACTTCTGCTATTTATATGATATATGCATATGATACTAATTTATATGCCCCAGCTTATACACTGTGTATATAAACAGACAGAGACAGAGACAGAGACAGGGACAGAGACAGAGAGGGAAAGAGAGAAACTGGGGCATAAATACGTTTTAAAATATTACCCACTGCTATTCCTTTAGTTCTCCTAAAATGACCAAATGACCATTTTGTGTGTGTGTGTGTGTGTGTGTGTGTGTACACATGTGCATGCATGTAGTGGGTATGAGAGTTTTTGTGGATGCACCTAAGAATAGACCAAAACTAAAGTCATGAAAAACACAGTTTCTTATGAGTTCATCTGGCAATATATTCAGTTAGAACTTCTTTAAATACAAAACAGAAGATGATTAATAGATGAGACTCTGCTTGCTCAGTACTATAGGAATTTCTGCTTAAAGAAATGAACTCTTTGAGATATGACTTCCAGGTAGAAAATGGACTATTAGAGAAAGATGAGTACGGGTGAGAGTGAAGAAAGAGGGGAGTGAGGAGAGTGAGAAGAGAAAGAGAGGACGGAAGTGAGGGCAGACATCATCCTTGCATGATGGGCATGTACAGAAATATTGCTGTGAACACCTTAATCTATACAAAAATACACCAATAGTTACAATATTTAAACATTTGGAGATAACAAAATTGGAAAAAAATCTGTTTTTATAACCAGAATTGACAAAAGCACAAGATACTGGACAAAAAATTGTCCAGAAACTGATGAGAGAGGTGGGAAAACCTTCCAGTCTATCAGATTGTCGGAAACCATCCACAGTCACGTCATATCAACCAGTGAAATCACAGACCACTAGAGGTGGGCAAGCTCTGGGAACCATACTATTTCACAGTTATTTTACCAAGAAAGAAACAGATTTATCCTTGAAAGAGAGAGGACAGAGAGACACACACACAGAGACAGAGACACACAGAGTGAGACAGAGACATAAAGAGAGGGGGGAGAGAGAGTGAGAATCTAAAACTCTTTGACTATCAAGCCAATAAAAAAATTATGTTATTGAAAGTGCAGATTAGTACCAGGAAACTATGGAGTCTAATGGAGATCTCTGGTGCACAGCAAATTGCACGTAGTTTTTGTTTTTGCTTTTTTTGGACCTTTTTACCTGCTTACTGTACTGCTGTTGACATTCTCCACCAGGGCTTGGTTTAAAATTACAGGCAAAAGCTAAATCCAGACATCTGACTCTATTTCTTCACTCTTACCCCTAGCATGCGGCTTATTGTTTGCCTTTATCCTCTGAGTCTGAGGCAGTTTCTTTCCCATCTGGCTCTGGGCAGTCCACGGCATTCGTACATTGTGGAAAGGTTGCCTCTGAATGGTCATGGGCTGAGATGGTCAAATGCCTTCCAGTACTCACCAGCCTCACTGTAGGTGGGAAGGAACTGGACACGAGATGAGATCATAGAGTTAATGAGGAGCAGGAGACATATCTGTGAGGTGGGTGAGTGTGATGTGCCAAAACCAAAATAAGTAAAAAAATAACAAAAAATAAAAATCAGGCCTGCGGAATGTTCTTATGCACACCTTTCAACTTGTGACCATTTACACCTGAAATGAGAACTTTCATCCTCCATTAACCAATGATTTGGGTGAAAGTAATTTGAACACGTACCCCCAATTTTTTAAATACTATTCTAGAATCTACTATTTTCCCTATTCTAGAATCATTCCAGACATTTCGGTAACTCAAATTTATAATGAGCTATTTAATTTATCATTAAAGTTAGAAAAACTTTTTTATAAACTGAGTCTGGCCTAAGCATCACAATGTTTCTAAAATTGTACTGTAATGCACAGCAACATCCTAGGCCTTCACATTCACACACCAGGTACTCACCCTGAACAAGTTCCAGCCCTCAGGCTTCCTTCATGATAGATTCCCTACATGGACGTACAATTTTTAATATTTTCTACTATATGTTTACTATAACTTTTCTATGGTTTACATACACAAATACCAATGAGCTGCAGTTGCCTTTAGTAGCTGGAATGATAACATGATGTATAGTTTTGTATTTTAGGTGAAATAGACTAACACATATAGTTTAGGAAGGCAGTAAGCTATACTCTCTAGGTTTGATAAGTACACTCTATGGGAGTAGTCTCAGAATGTATCTCTCTTGAAAAGAGTTGAATAACTATATCTGAAATGGTTATTTATTCATTCTTTTGAACTTTTCCTTAGTGATCATTGTTAAATTTTAAAAATTAATAAGAAACACATTGCCATTAATCCCTCTGAAAATATTCACCCCTACTTCAAATGGATTTGTCCCAACGTTCTTGCCACTCTCTGAAAGGTATGAAAGTTCTCTTTCAAGGGTATTTTTATAAAGTATCAAAACTAGAGCAAATACTGCTGCTAAGGGCGATGCAATGGGAATCCAGGCCGGTAAAAAGTTATTTATCTTGTATCCTGCTATATTGTTCAGGTCATTAATTCTAAAAATGTTTTGATGGATTTCTTTGGGTCTTCTATGTACAATATCATCTCATCTCCAAGTAATAATAATTTGAGTTCTTCCTTTCCTATGTATATCCTTTTTATTTCTTTCTCTTGCCTCATTGCTCATAATATTTGTTTTAAGTACTATGTTGAGTAGAATTTATAATAGTGCATATCCTTCTCTTGTTTCTGATTTTAGAGGGAATGTTTTTACTTTTTTCTCATTTAGTGTGATGTTGGCTATTGGTTTGTCATAAATAACTTTTATCATATTCAGGCACATTCCTATAACTGTTTTCTTCAGGAATTTTATCATGAAAGGATGTTGGATTGTGTTGAAAGCCTTTTCTGCATCTATTGATATGATCATATGGTTTTTGACCTTACTTCTGGGCATATGATCTATTATAATTATTATAATACATATGTCTAAATCCTTGCATATCTGAGATGAAACCTACTTGATCATGGTATCTGATGTGTTTGATCATGTGCTGCATTCTATCTGCTAATATCTTGATGATTTTTTGCATCTATGCTCATTAATTAGATTGGCATATGGTTTTCTTCTTTAGTTGGATCTTCATTTGTTTGGGGATCAAAGTGTTACTGGCTGCCATAAATGAATCTGGGATCAGTCCTTCCCTTTTAATTTCTTTGGATAGCTTGATGAGTATTTGTGATATAATATCCTTAAAGGTTTTTTTTTCTGTAGGGTTCAGCAGTGAATCCATCAGGTCCTGGGCCTTTTTAAATTGGTGGATTCTTTTATCCTGTGTCAATTTTATTTCTTTTTATTGGACTGTTAAACATATGTCTTCTTGGGGTACTTTTAGCCACTTGTGCATGTTTAGGAATCTATCCACCAATAATGAACTTGATGAAAAGGAAATTATATAAACAATACTATTCACATTAATTTCTTCTTCAGGAAAAATGAAATAACCAGGAATTTACCTAACCAAGGAAGTGAAAGATCTATACAAAGGTATAGGTAGACCTATACAAAGAGCAATACTCTGGAAAAGGATATTGAAGAAGACATCAGAAAATGGAAAGATGTCCCCACTAGAGTCAATACTGTCAAAATTTCCACACTTCCAAAACTGTTACACAGATTTGATGCAGTCTCAATCAAAATAGCAATAGCATACTTTAAAGAACTAGAGAAAACAATGCTAAAATTCATATGAGTCCAGAAGACACAGGGAGCAGCAAAAGCAATTTGGGACACTAGAGCAAGGCAAGAGGCATAGCAATGTCTGAATTCAAACTATATCTCAGATCAGTAGTGGTAAAAATAGCTTGGTACCAAAACAAAAAGAGAAATATAGATCAGTGGAATAAAGGATATAGATACTTCCTCAGACACACTCAGCTATTTGATCTTTGTTAAAGGGCATAAAGGATATGTTGGAGGAAAGATATCCTATTCAATAAGCAGGGAATCCTGGTTATCTGTTTGCAGAAGATTGAAACTGGATCCTTATCTCTCACCATATACTAAAATAAAATCAAACTGGACCAAAGATCTCAACATCAAAACAGAAACATTAAACCTTGTAGAAGATAAAATAGGTAAAACATTTAAAGACAGATATTGGAAAGGATTTTCTAAATAGAACCTCAATTGCATAAGAAATAACAGCAAGAATCAACAAATGGGATTATATCAGACTGAAAAGTTCTCTACAGCAAAAGAATCTATCAGTAGAGAGAAGATACAACCTACAAAATGGGAAAAAATTTACCAGTTACTCCTCAAACAGAGAACTAATATCTAAAATATACCCCTATAAAATTAAATCACCTGAAATTAAAGACTCAGTGAAGAAATGAGTAAGAGAAATGAATAGATGCTTTACAGAGGAAGAAATAAAAATAGTCAACAAATATATGATAAAACGTTCAATCATTCTGGCCATTAAAGAAAAGCAAATTAAAACAATCCTAAGATTCCATCTTACTCTCAAAAGAATGGCCATCATTAGGAAACCAAACAACATAACAAATGCTAGCGTGGTTGTGATGATAAAGAAACCTTGCTTTACTGTCAGTGGGAATGTAAACTAGTACAAATATTATGGAAATCAGTGTGGAGATTTCTCACAGAACTAAAATTAGAAATTCTGTATGACCCAGCTGTCCCCTTTCTAGGTATCTTCCCCCAAGAGCTTAAGACATCATACTAAAGCAATACATGTTTATCAGTTTATAGCAGCATAATTCATGATAGCTAAATCCTGGGAACAGCCTCAATATCCATGTGCAGATGATTGGATAAAGAAAATGTGGTGTCCATATATAGTGGAATACTACTTGGCTATAAAGAATTATGAATTTGAGAAATTTGTAAGAAAATGGGTGCACCTGGAAAATGTCATGTTGGGTAAAATCAATCAGGCATATAAACATAAATACTGTACAGTATCTCTCACTTCAGTGAGGCAATGTACGGACAAGATAGAAGGGGGACAGGAGCGGGTAAGGGGACGGATCTCTTGCAGTAGGGAAGAAGACCAAGGGAACGGGGAGGAGGGAAGAGGAGGGAGAACGAAATGAGAATACAGATAGGTCATGTGCGCAAAGATCATCACCTCCACGTGTGCACGAAGCTCATCACCTCCATTCATGCAAACATTGCGCGTCATAACAGGCTAAGATTGATGCTACCGACAAATATAAAACCTGGGGTGGGGAATTAAAGGAGGGGGAGGGAGGAAAAAGGGAAAGGGGACTGGAAAAAAAAAAGAAATCGGCCCTAGCATGTAAATGTAACCATTCCCCAAGATGACTGTAAACCACCTTACCGCAAAAATGGACTAATACATTTTTTAAAAAGGAAATTTAAAAAGATAAAAAAAACTGTGTCCTCAAACAACTAACCCACTCAGTCTGGTACCATGTGACTCAGGCTCTTCCCCAAAAACGATTCTGAAAGGTGAATGTTTGGAAACAATGCTCAGTACACTGAAGTAGCCAGGACAGTGCAACAAAAGAAATTCACAAAACAGGGCTTGAGAAAGTGATAATGATGGAGTGTTTGAAGCAAAAGGGGAGAATTTTGAGGATGATTAGTGGAAATGTGTCTTTTACTATAATAATTTTTAAAAATTTAAATATAGATCATATTTTTAGCACACCATATATATTTTTCCTAATATTATTATACTTGCATATCTAAAACTAGAATTTTAAAAGGTTATATATACTTTAAATTCTCTAGGATTATGTAATAAAATATTCAAGGAGGTAATCAGTTTAAATAAATTGTTTTATTTAAGAACAATAAGTAGATCGGCTTTTTAGTGACTGCAATGCGGGAGGGTCTCGGAACCCGCGCTACTTGGGCAGGCTCTGCAAATGCGAGCAGTGAAACGGGATCCTGCTCCGGTCCTGGCCCCCACCGCCAAAGCCTTCAGCGGCCTGCAGTCCGCGGCCCCGCGTGAGGAGCACAGAGGAGTGGAGTGTCCCGCTCCCTCCCCCAAACCCTGAGAGCACGAGAATTGGCACTTTGGAACCTTCCTGCCGGCACAGATTCAGAAACCGGTGAGCTATCTGCATGCTGCGACCGGATCACCAAGTGGGGGAGGAGATCTGTCCCCATACCTGCGGGGAACCCTGGGCGGGTGGGCGGGGGAGCGGATTTACACGCCCCACCCAGGTCTTCTGGTAGGGAGTAGTGCACACCACAAACCAGCACCTGAGCAGCCTTTTAAGTGGAACTCTCAGCAGAAAGCTTAAGGGACATTCTCCCGAAGAGAAGGAGTCATTGGAGCAGTCTTTGCAACAGACCTTTGCCTGGTGAACTGCCTGGGTAATTTATTGCTCAATATTTTGAATCTGTTACCCAAAAATGGGAAGACAGAAGAACAAACGCAGTCTCAGAACTCAACCACACCCAGAACAAATCCTGGATGCGAGGATATAGGGGAACTAGGAAGCCACACACCTGCAAATTCTGAAACGACTGCACCTGAAACAATGAAACAACTCCAACAGGCCAAAGAGAGCTTAAAGCAGAAATAAGCCACATACCTGCAATGATCTCTCAGACAAAAAATGAACTGAAAACTATAATGGAAGAAATGTTCCATACACATAGAGAAGAAATAGATAAAAGATTAGAAGAAAGTAGGAAACAATTGGAAACGTGACAAGAGCAATTTAGGAATGAATTACCAAGAATGAAACAGGCCCAAAGAGATTGCCAGGAAATGAAAGCTTCCATTGAAAGCTTGAAAAACCACTTAAATGAAACTGAAGATAGAATTTCAGACCTTGAAGACAACATGGCAGCTTATGAGCGTGAAAGGATCTCATAAAATCATCAAAAACCCAAGAAAAATCAATCTAACAGCTGCAAGATGAGGCAAAACGAAATAATATTCGAGTAATAGGAGTCAGTGAAACAGCAGGAGACAACTCAAATGATATAAAAAGAATATTTGCTGAAATAATAGCAGAAAATTTCCCAAACAAGGTAAAAGATACAGAAATACAGTTAACCGAGGCATATAGAACTCCAACAACCTATAACCCAAGGAAAACCACACACAGACATGTAATAATCAAGATCCCAGATATGCAGCAAAAGAACACAATATTAAAAGCTGCTAGAGAAAAGAAACAGATCACCTATAAAGGAAAACCCATCAGAATGACAGCAGACTTCTCAACGGAAACCATGAAAGCAAGAAGAGCTTGGAGCGAGGTATTACAGATTCTGAGACAAAACAACTTCCAGCCCAGACTGATGTATCCTGCAAAACCATCCTTCAAATTCAATGGAGAAATAAAATATTTCCACGACAAAGAACAACTGAAGAACTTCATGAGTGCCAAACCAGCATTGCAAACAGCACTAAAAGATATTCTAGACAGAGAAAACAGAGACCACAATCCCAAGAACAATGATAGAAATAATCCCCTAAACAGAAGAAGTACACAGACAGCAAAAGAAGGAAAATAACAACAAGTAAATAACATGACCAGAATAAGCAAACATATAACCATTAATGTAAATGGCCTCAATTCACAAGTCAAAAGGAAAAGATTGGAAGAGTGGATTAAGGAACAAAACCCAATGATATGCTGTATACAGGAAACACATTTTACCCAAAAGGAAATCCACAGATTGAGAGTTAAAGGTTGGAAAACAATTCTCCATGCAACAGGTTCCCAGAAAAAAGCAGCGGTAGCTAATATGTTTGCAGACAATGTAAACTTCAAACCAAAAAAATCAAAAGAGATAAAGAAGGCCATTACATACTAGCTAGGGGAAAGCTGCAGGAGGAAGAGATAACAATCCTAAACATTTATGCACCAAACAATGGAGCACCTAACTTTACAAGTCAAATCTTAACAGACGTGAAAAATCAAATAACTAATAACACTATTGTAATAGGAGACGTAAACACCCCTCTGACACAAAGAGACAGGTCAACTGGACAGAAACTTAGTAAAGAAATGACAGACATGAACCAAAAGTGTGAACAAATGGACTTAGTAGATGTATACAGAGTGTTCCACCCCACAACATCAGAATACACATTTTTCTGAGCTGCACATGGGTCTTCCTCTAAAATAGACCACATTCTAGCCCATAGAGCATATCTACCTAAATGCAAAAGAACTGAAATTATCCCATGCATATTATCGGACCACAGTGCAAAGAAATTGGAAATTAATGACAAAGAGATCTCTAAAAACCGCATAAACACTTGGAAATTAGACAACAACCTCCTGAATAACCAATGGGTCACACAAGAAGTTAAAGAAGAAATTAAAAAGTACCTACAAATAAATGAAAATGCAAGTACAACCTACCGGAATCTGTGGGATGCAATGAAAGCAGTCCTCAGAGGAAAATTTATAGCAATGAACTCATATACAAAGAAAACAGAAAGAGAGCAAATACACAGCCTAATGCTGCACCTCAAACTCTTAGAAAAAGAGAAACAAGCCAAACCAAGACCCAAATAAGGGA
This sequence comes from Dinomys branickii, assembly GCA_004027595.1. Taxonomy (NCBI): domain Eukaryota; kingdom Metazoa; phylum Chordata; class Mammalia; order Rodentia; family Dinomyidae; genus Dinomys; species Dinomys branickii. Next base: position 85,825 of record PVLD010003276.1, on the reverse strand, counting down.
GGAGATTATAAAACTCAGGGCAGAAATTAATGCAATTGAGATGAAGAAAACTCTACGAAAAATTAGTGAATCAAAGTGTTGGTTCTTCCAAAGAATAAATAAAATTGATAAACCCCTAGCCAACCTTATCAAAAAAAGAAGGGAAAGATCTCAAATTCACACAATAAGGAATGAAAAAGATGAAGTCACTACAGATCCCACAGAAATCCAAAAGATCATTAATACCTAAATTGAAAATCTTTACTCCCATAGGATAGAAAATACAGAAGAAATGCACAGATTCCTAGAAAGGTACAAATTACCAAAATTGAATCAGGAAGACGTAAAAATCCTGAACAAATCAATATCAATGAGAATGAAAACGTCATTAAAAACTTGCCAACAAAGAAAAGCCCAGGCCCTGATGGATTCACAGCAGAATTCTATACAACATTCAGAGAAGATTTAATGCCAACACTCTTCAAACGCTTCAATGAAATCGAAAAGGAAGGAACTCTCCCTAACACATTTCTGGAGGCAAGTATTACACTGATAACAAAACCAGAGAGGGACCCAACCAAGAAAGAAAACTATAGGCCAATCTCTCTAATGAACATAGATGCAAAGATGCTCAACAAAATACTGGCAAATAGATTACAGCGAATCATAAGGAAAATTATACACCACAACCAGGTAGGATTCATCCCAGGAATGCAGGGATGGTTCAATATTCGCAAATCAATAAATGTAATACATCATATTAATACAAAGACAAAAACCACATGATCATCTCAATAGATGCAGAAAAGGCTTTCCATAAAGTCCAACATGCATTCATGTTAAAAACCTTTGAAAAAATAGGAATAGACGGCCTCTACCTCAATCTGATCAAAGCCATCTAAGACAAACCAACAGCCAACATCATACTAAATGGACACAAACTGAAAACTTTCACTTTAAAGTCAGGAAAAAGACAAGGATGTCCATTGTCACCACTCCTATTCAACATAGTTCTGGAAGCATTAGCCAGAGCAATTAGACAAGAGAGAGAAATAAAAGGAATAAGGATAGGAAAGGAAGAAGTTAAATTATCCCTATTTGCAGATGACACGATACTATACATGGAGGTCCCCAAAAACTCCACAAGAAAACTCCTGGAATTAATCGACAAATTCAGCAGCGTAGCTGGATAGAAAGTCAATACCCAAAAATCAATAGCATTCCTATACATGAACAACAAACAGACCAAGAGAGAAATTGAGGAAACCATACCTTTTACAATAGCAACCAAGATTTTCAAATACTTAGGAATCAATCTAACAAAGAATGTGAAAGATTTATTCAGTGAAAACTACAGTACTCTGAAAAAGGAGATAGAAGAAGATTTCAATAAATGGAGAAACATACCCTGCTCATGGTTAGGAAGAACTAACATCGTGAAAATGGCCATACTACCAAAACTGTTGTACAGATTTCATGCAATTCCAATTAAACTACCGTTAGCATACCTCACAGATCTAGAGAAAATATGCCTCAAATTCATCTGGAACCAGAAGAGACCCAGAATAGCAAAAGCAATCCTGGGCAATAAGGACAATTCAGGTGGAATCACAATCCCTGACCTAAAATTATACTACAAAGCTACTGTAATAAAATCAACCTGGTACTGGCTAAAAAACAGACCTGCGGATCAATGGAACAGACTGGAAGATGCAACCACAATGAGAAACCCACTCAGCTACCTAATATTTGACAAAGGGGTCAACCAAACTCACTGGAAAAAAGAAGGCCTGTTTAATAAATGGTGCTGGAAAAACTGGCTGGCCTCTTGCCAAAAACTGAAAATAGACCCAAGCCTATCACCATGCACCAAACTGAGGTCAAAATGGATCACAGACCTCAATATTAAAACAGAAACTCTAAATCTATTGGAAGAGAATGTAGGTAAAAATCTTGAAGACATAGGAGTAGGCTGAGAGTTCATGAACAAAAATGAAACTGCAAGGGAAACACTTCAAAGAATCAATAATTGGGACCTCATCCGACTGAAATTTTTTGTACATCTAAAGAAATCACCAGCAAAGTAAAAAGAAAACCCACAAATTGGGAAAAAATCCTAGCTGGCTGTCCCTCAGACAAAGGTCTTCTATCTAGAACATACAAAGAATTAAAAAACATATACCTGTCCAAATTCAAAGACCCAATCCAGAAATGGGCAGCTGAGATGAATACACAATTCTCAGACAAAGAAATACAAATGGCAAATAAATACATGAGAAAATGTTCCACATCCTTAGTCATTCGAGAAATGCAAATAAAAACAACATCGAGATTTCATCTCACCCCAGTAAGACTGGCCAGTATTAAAAAATCATCCAATAACACATGCTGGCGAGGCTGTGGAGAAATAGGGACCCTATTACACTGCTGGTGGGAATGCAGACTGGTACAACCACTGTGGAGAGCAGTTTGGAGATTTCTCAGCAAACTAGGTCTAGAGGTTCCATTCAAACCAGCTATTCCCCTTCTGGGTATATTCCCAGAAGATCTGAAAACATCGTATCACTCTGATATATGTGCACCCATGTTTATTAATACCTAAATTGTGGAAGCAAACCAAATGTCCACCCAGAGAAGACTGGATTTTAAAAATGTGGTATTTTTATATAATGGAATATTATTCAGCTATAAAGAAAGACAGTTTTGGGGACTTTGTAGGCAAATGGTCAAAATTGGAAACCATACTCATAAGTGAAATAAATCAGCGGTACATGAGCAGGCAACGTATTGTGTCACTGGTGTAAGAACCTGAGGGTGGGAATATAAACTAAGAGACATAAAGGAAATCTGTTCAAAAGCAAAGAACAGATGGGATGAGGGAAAGGATAAAAGAAAGAGGCAAAAATGTATGTATGTATATATGTAGATACATATGTGCAGGAGGACTAACATGGTTCTACTATTGTGTTATGTCACTTAATGCTAAGGAATAGTTGATGACGGGTTATTCGATCAATCTTGTATATCTGTATGTGTTATCCTGAGCACACACTTTGAAGAAATCAATATGCAATGCAGCAACTATTGTTGGTTTTCTGTGGCTTTGTCTATAATTCAATTCTGATCATACTGTTATTGTACTACTTTGTGTCTCTTTGTTAATGCTTTTCGGTTTCTTTCTTTTTTTTTTTTTTTTGTTTTTGATGTAGTTCTTTGTCTGTACCTTTGTTCCTGAATATACACTTGGAGGTTATCAATTTGTAAAGCAACAACCATTGTTGATTCCCTGTCACCTTGTCTGTAGATCAGTTTTGATTGTATTATTCTTATGCTACTTTGTGTGTTTGTTAATATGTCTTCGTTCTTTTACTTTTAAAATAATAAAAAAAAAGAAGACTAAGTGTTTTGCAAGTATTTCACAATTACTATTGCATAAAATGTCTGTCCCAGGTATTCATTTATTTGTTCATTCTTTCAATTTGTACTTACTAGGTGTTCATTGAGTTCCTGATACTATGCCAGACATGGGGGGAAAAATGGAAAATTAACCTGACAGAATTCCTTCCACAAACAATTCCAGATATGAGATATGTATCATACAGAAAATATGCAGTGACTCTAGGATAATGTAATAGTCACTTTTCTTTGCTTTATCTAAGAAAGAACAACCTAACAGGGAGAACATTATTTTGACTCACAGGTAGAAAGGTTTCGGCCTGATCAGCTGGCTCCGTTGCTTGTAGGCCTGTAACAAAGCAGACACATCATGGTGGAAGGGAACAGAGGTGGAAGCCTGTTCACCTACAGCAGCCAGGAGGTAGAGAAAGTGGACAAGAGCCACAACAGACACACCTTAAATCCTGTAAAGACCCGGTGACCTACTTGTTCTAACAAGGCCCCACCTTCCACTAGCCCATCTGGCTACAAATTCATCAAAGGGTGAGCCAGCCGACTGAGGAGGTTAGGGCCCTTGTGATACCATCGCCTCTGTAGCCCTGTCTGTGAACAGCGTTGCATTCAGGATTGATCAAGCTCTGACTATGTGAAGTTTTGGGGAACGTTTCATAGTTAAGCCATAGCAGATGAGAAACAAAAACATAGGAGATAAGAACATCGTCTTAGAAAATAGTATAGGAACTCAGAGAAAACATACATACTGAAATGGGCCAAAAGGATACTAGCAGCTAATATAAAAGAATTCATAAAGAGTAGTTGTACCAAAAGGTGAGTGGAAGTGTGTATAGAAATACTTAGATATGGGATTTCATCTTGCCCATCCATATTTAGTGGAAGATTGTACTTTCTGAAATTTTAACCTAAGTAAAGGACTTAGAGGGTTTTTTTCCTCATATATTTCAGTACCTCCAATTCAAGGAAAATAAAAATTCTGAGTAGGAAACTGTTAAAATACCAAGCCAAGCTGAAATTGAATTTTAAAGCTCATAGTGGTATTTGAGATAGGAGATGCAGGTTGCTCGTTGCTTGTGGTGGTTTATCTCTAGATATTTTAAACACAAAATACAAGGTAAGGCAAACAGAAATACTACTACCTCTAAAAATGTATTTGCTGCTGGTAAAAATGATATACACATACAAGCTTTCATACATACTTGATATTTTGGAGCAGTCCCTGTCTGTTTTTCACAAGGGGAGGCAAAGTCCCTGGCCTTCTCTGATGGCAGCCACACTAAAGCTAAATCATTACATACCATGTTTTATAAAGGACAGAGTCTGACACTGAGGTTGGCCATGAAAAGCATGCACTCCCTCCTGTGTGCCTCAATGGTTGGCCCCAATGGGATGGCTTCACTGTGTCATTTCTGGGCAATATTTATGTGCATTTATAATCATTCCCTTTTGGAGTCTGTCTTTTTCAAGGCCTGACCAGAATCAGCCTGTGGATATGGCAAATTGAATCACTAACTAAATGGACTCCCTCCATTTGAGCATGTAAGAAAAAGAAGCAAATGCTTTATTTAGCAGCTGGTTTCTCAAATAAACTTCCAGCCAGCACCTTTATACTGATCAGCATCATCACAAAGCACTTTCTCCACTCTGCGGTTAGACATGCTTTCCATTACTGCCATACCTGTAGCAATTCCACGTGCTTAATGCTATGTAAAAATATTATTGTAGAGTCCACTTTCTATCACAGCTTTGGAAGACTCGTTTAAAGAGATTGTAGCAAGTATAAAAGCTTGGGGTATTATTTAGATCTCAAAAACAGACTATTGAATAGAATACAAAAAGATGTACAGAACTTATGTATTTTAGGGATATTTATCAATATATATAAATTATTCTTGGTCACATATAAGTGTATGTAAAAGCATGAAAACTAATTTAGGTGGAAGTTCATGGTATTTTTGACAGTAGTTGAAAAATATTGGGAAGTACAGAAACAAAATTTTGGATATGAAATACAAAGGAGACAATATTCATAAGTGAAATAAATCAGACTCATATGTGTAAACATCACATTGTCTCCCTGGAGTAAGAAACTGAAAGAGTAAATAAGTTCTAAAATGTACAATAGATATGAAAAGGGAAGAAATTGTTCAAAAGGAGAAAAAGAACTAGGATGGGTAAAAGGGGAAAGGACAGTAGGGAAAAGGGAAAAAATGTAAGTCAGTTATGCTATTAGTATCTTGTAGATCATTAAAAAGGAAGGTTTGGGCTGATATAGATTGGAGAGACTTTTATGCACATATCTTGCACCCTGAGCAATTACTTTAAAGATAATAACACATAATGTATTAACTATTGTTATTCTCCTATTATTTTGTCATAACCTTTTTTCATTTTTTCCATAAAAAGATATAAAGAAAATACTTAATTTATGTAAATATACATGTATGAAAATTTAATTTTATTCAAAGTTAAGCAAATACAATGGTAATAATTGCTAAGTCTGATGGAGAGCAGTTCGGTGTGCATTACAATTTGTGGTACATTTCTGTAGTTAATATGTCAAGTAAACATTCACTTAAAAAAGACTTAAAACACTGGCAATTAGAAATGTTCATTTTAAAATGACAGTATCATTTTGATGAAGTTGATTGCCTCTTTTTAACTACCTGAAGCTCTACTTCTAATGAAGGGATGTTCAACTCAATGAGAAAGGTTAATTACACAGAAAAAAAATAGGAAAATATTTAGTTTCATAGGAAGAGCAGGAAATTATGTTAAAATTATAAAAGAAAAGATTTCACCCAGAGACTTCCCATGATCGTGAGTCCTATGCTTTCTCCATGCACAAATTCAATATTTATACTGATTCACCATTAACTATTTTATTTTGCCAGAGTTTAAACAAAGGTCAAGTATTGTAGGAAAAATATTAAATAATCTCGGCAAGAAAGAGCGGGTCAAGTATAATGTTAGGTGAAAGAGTTCTTCGTGTTTCAGACAGAATCCCACAACATTACTTGGGAACAAAAATGAACGCCACAAACTCCGTGGGTCGTCGGAGGCTTTTGAATTCAGTCTCATGAAGAGAGAAAAGCAAATAGATGTACAAACCAGTAGCTCAGCCAGTTAACTGACAGTTATGTATTTCATTGTCATTGTTGAGTTATCAGCTCTTTAAAATCTTAACAACTTCCATAAAATCCAAGTCGAAAAGCTACCATAAAGCATGATCTTCAGATGAAGTACTGTTTCAGATTTTGAAAAAGAGGATGATTTACTGGAACCAAGTGCAGGTAACATATACTGGTGCAGATTTACCAGTCAGAAAACACTCTGGGAATCAGAGATAGGACCATCTATTCAGGCCATCTTATCAGCGGCACCTATATGGATAGCAAACTGCCTCTCAATCCAGGTCTCAGGCTGAGCCCTGCATAGACTTCATTGTGTAGCATATAAAAAGATTTTCTTTCTTGCTGTGTTCCTGTCTTATGCTTCTCTGCCCTCACTTTAGGAATCTTCAAGGTTTACAGTCTTCCTCTAAGCAACAGAAAAGACCTGAAAAACAAGTGGTGAAAAATTGATAATATATTGTGCTATATAGAAAATCTGCATTGAAAAGAAGGATGTGTGCTCTTTTGTGCTCTAACCCATATATCTGAGCCATGGACTGTGGAGGGAGCCTAGTGATTGAGACATGATGAGCCTGCACTTGACCTGCAGATGAGGCCATAGACTTGCAGCCACAACCTGTCTCCTTGGACTTTGGTGACTGTGGTGCCTCGTGGTGAAGAGCATATTGATAGTGAGGAGCTGAGACTCAAGAGTCGGAGTGTCTGAGTGTATCGTGGGAATGTCACAACTAATTAGCTGCAGCCCTGAGAGAATTACTAAATCTCTCTATCCCAGCTTCCTCACCAGTATAAATGTGTGGGTAATGTCAGAATCCAACTCAGAAGATGTCAGCAGGATTCACTGGATTGGTACATACCTCCCACTCAGAACAGCGCTGTAGCATCATTAGTGATGGTAGCATGCCACCTCCGATTCTCAATTAAATCTAATGGAAGTGAGAAGCACTTTAGGAGTCCTTACCCAAGCTATAGGACAGTGGTCTTGGAAAGAATGTTTGATCTAAGCCTCTTGTTCTCCCTCCTCCCACTCTTCCCAACTAGATTCAGAAGCTAAGATTTAGAGGATGCCAAACCCATTGCTTCTAGCTTCATTCTGCTCCTTCCAGGTAACACTGAATTATGACTTGAAGTCCAGATTGATGCTCAATGATTCCTGTCAGACCTCAATATTAGAGCCTGCAGTCAGGCCCCTGGCTAGATCAGGCAAGTCCGATGTAGGAACTGCAGGCCACATACAACACCACAAAGCTACTAATGTAGCCATACAAGATCATAAACGTTAACATTATTGCGTGCGTGTGTGTGTGTGTGTGTGTGTGTGTGTGTGTGTGTGTATGTTTTACTGGCAATTGATCCCAGGCTTTCATACTGAGATATATCCCTAGATCTTCCTGGTTTATTTTGAAATAGTTTCACTAAATTGCTAAGTTGCCTTCACTGGACTCAAATTTGAGATTCTCCTGTCTCAGCCTACAAGAATAGTGCTATTACAGTGCCTGCCTTACTATGCAATTTTTGTGTGTCATCCTTGTAGAGGAGCCACACTAATGTTCTCGGCAGCATTCCAATTTTAGTGTATGTGCTTCTGGAGAAGGCGCTATTATGTAATTTTTAAGATTCTTTTCAGGACTCAGCTGTGAGGTACTCAAGAGCAGATGGTGAAGGAAAGAACAGAAGGCTGTTTAGAGGAGGACACTATGTGGAACTAACTCTGTCTCCTGCTCCTGCCACACAGTTAATTAGAAATAGCTGTGAATTGGACATTGCCCTTGTTCAATTTGGTGAGTAAAATGCAGTGATTACGGACAATAGTTTTCACCCTGTGTACATATGTGCATGTGAAAAAGATGTTTGTTGTTATTAAGTAGACATGTTAGCTTTTTATTCATTAAACTTGTATTGCTTGTGTTATTTCATAAAATAATTTAATAAATTAAAATATTAAAAAGGAAGTGTTGCTACTTACAGGCATTCATGGTATTCTATGTTGTATAAGCAGCCCAAGACATTTTCTTTTCACTCACTGAGGCCCAGGCAAGTCAAAATATTGGATACTAATGCGCTAGTCCTTCTGAAAAAGATCCATGTCTCCCTCATTCCCACGAGCCCCAATCTAAGCTCAGCCTGAATGAACTTTACAAAATGTGAAAAATCTGAATATGGAAACCATTGCACAAATGGAGAGTATGCTCTCAGCTCTTACATGTACACAATTTGCTCTTACATGTACACGCAGCTCATTTAAAAGCTCGGATAATTCAAAATGTGCATCAGGGGTCCACAGGTGCAGCATAACTTCCTACAGAGAAAGCTGCTTTACTGTCTAAACGTGTGAACAATAACAGCTACTACTTGACTCCAGCAGAAGAAAACCAAGCGCTAAAAGATGGAATGAAATACGAAAAGGGGTTTATTTCTGTGTTAGGCAGCTCTCTACCATTATAATAAATACCTAAGATCATGCAGTTATGAAATGAAAAATGTTTGTTTGGCTCACAGTTTTGGAGGTTTTAGTTCATGATCTACTGGCCTCAGTGCCTTGGGCCTGTGGCACAGCAGCACACCATGTGGCAAAGCAAAACTACCAATCTCATAACTGAGATGCCAAAGAGGCACATAATCTCTTTTAAGGGCATATTCCATCCTAAAATTCCCACCATCTCCCCATAATACAAAATTGGCAACCAAGCCTTTAACACATAAGCCTCAGTGCCTTCCTGGCAAGCATAAGGTCCTGAGTTCAATTTCCAGTACCAAAAAAAAGTCTTTGAGGAAGAGTCTGGACCCATATTACAGCATTAGCCCCCAGTCCCAAAAGTTTGGAGTCTATTTTACCATACCAAATGTATTCAGTCCATCTCCAAGAAACTCACAGTCCTACCTATTTAAGAATTGCTCCAAAGGCCAAGTCCAGTGTTTCCTTCTTAGACTCAAGGGAAATTGTTATATTAAGCTACAGTGGCACACTGTTAAATTTCCTATTTCAGAAGTGAAGAACAGGACAAAAGCAAGAAGATATCAGACCAAAGCAACCTGAAGCCTGTAGACAAACATGAAATCCAATCCTACAAATCTGTATCTGGCATGCAGGTCACACTGTGTTAGAATTTGGGATTCTGAGAGCTTTGGCAGCTTGGCCCCTGCAGCTTTGCTGGTTGCAGCTCACCTGTCCACTCTCTCAAAGCAGTTTGTACACTTGATGCTGCTTTTATTGGTAGGTAGTTTACTGGCAGATAGTGCACGTGTCTAGCATTTCTAACTTCCTTGAGTCTCCAGTCTAACTTCACCTGCATTCTCACAGTTCCTTGCATTGTTCTGTCTGGAGTTACCTGCAAGGACTGCAGTTCTTCCATGCACAATTCCTTTGTAATACAATAGAAGCATCCATAACCCAGTGACTCCTACATTCTGCATTCTTGAAACACCAGCGACATAGAAAAATAACAAAGTCTGCTGCCACCACAAGCTGCGCCTGAACCACAGCTATAGCAGCCCCTGAGTGTGTGTGTGTGTGTTTTTTTATTTTAAAAGTAAAAGAACAAAGACATATTAACAAACAGACACAAAGTAGCATAAGAAATAGTACAATCAAAACTGATTTACAGACAAGGTGACAGGGACTCAACAATGGTTGTTGCTTTACCTATTGATGTCTTCAAAGTGTATATTCATGAACACAGATACAGACATGCAAAATTGGTCAAACAATTAATCATCTCAACAACAGAAAAAAAAAACCAGAAAGCATTAAGAGGCACAAAGTAGCACAATAACAGTATGATCAGAATTGAATTATAGACAAAGCAACAGAAAACCAACAATAGTTGCTGCTTTGCATATTGGTATCTTCAAAGTGTATGCTCAGGATAACACATACAGACATACAAGGTTGATCGAGTAACCAGTCATCGACTATTTCTTAGCATTGAGTGACCAAACTCACTGGAAAAAAGAAGGCCTGTTTAATAAATGGTGCTGGAAAAACTGGCTTGCCTCTTGCCGAAAACTGAAAATAGACCCAAGTCTATCACCATGCACCAAACTCAGGTCAAAATGGATCACAGACCTCAACATTAAAACAGAAACTCTAAATCTACTGGAACAGAAAGTAGGTAAAAACCCTGAGTGTGTTACAGGCTAAGGCAGCCTTAAGCGATCAGGGAGCCCAGTGTCTGTGTTCTCAATGATTCTGACTCAGAAAGTCTACAAAACAAATGTGCATTTCTGAACCTTTGAGCCTGTGAGGGCTATGATCTCACTAACTTCTAATATTCCCTCACAGCATCTTTCATATTGGCTTCTGTCTAATAGTGTAACATCTCTAGCAACCATATCCTTCATGGTTGCACCTTTCAAAATGTTCCTTCTCCAGCTAAAATGTGACCTCTCTACTCTAGTCCTTTTCCTTCCCAATTCAAACCGCAAACCTATCTACAGTCAGCCAAGTAATACTTATGCAACTGTCTGAATGCTGTGAGTTGCCTTGAATTCTCTCCACTTGATCAAATACACTATGCTAGCTAGATTTCAGTAGCTTTTTAGACTTCAGGAAGGAACAATAACTTCAGGAAGGAAAGTTTCTTGTCCCTCTCAGTTTCAGAGGTTTCCATACATGAGCATGTGACAAATGAGAACATCATGGTAGAGGGCATGGCAAGGGAAAGCTACTCATTTTACGACAGCCAAGAAGCTGAGATGGAGAAAAGAGTCTGAGAGGAAGGCACCCCAAGGGCAACTCCATGAGTGCATTCATTTCAACTAAGCCCGCCTTCTAAATTTTCATCACCTTTCAAAATGCCATCAATTATGAATCAGTGGGTTAAGCCACTGATTAAGGTGGAGCTCTCACAATCCAATTATCTTCCAGATGGCTATAAACTGGCAAACAGGTCTCCAGCATAGGGATTTAAGGGAACATTTTAGAAGCAAATCATAGCACAGCCCATCTCCTTTGAACTCAGCCTCTCACAATGTCAGGGAAAAAAATGCAGTGAATTCTTTTGTCAGATGATATTAGCCTAATGCTCAGGGTAAGCCTCATTTTCATCTGTCATCAGTATAGCCTTTACTGTCTGCAATGCTATGATCATTCTGTGCTGAGAAATGCCAGAATTGCTGCTAAACTTTAATTACAGCTTTCTGGTCTTATCTAGCCCTTTCCTCTAAACTTTTCCCAAATACTCCTAAAAACAATTTCAAATGCTTTTCCACATAGGCAAGTATGCAGAACCAAAGCCAAAGACTTTGTGGCTTTGGTATCACCTTTTGGTACCAATTTTCTGAACGTGTTAGTCAGGATTTCCATTACTGTGACAAACTATCTGTTTACTTTGGCTCACATATTTTTTGAATCCTTTATTAGGTGATGCTGTTATTGGGGTTTTCTCTTAGTTTTCACTCATTGCTGAGACAAAATACTCAATGCCCAAATTTAAGGAAGGAGAGGTTTGTTTAGCTTACACTTTGTGGAAGTTTCAGTCTATAATCAGCTGGCTCTAAGGCAGGGTGGCATGGCACAAGGGCAACACTTCAGGGCAGCAGAAGACAGCAAAATCAGCAAGAGCACAAAGTGGGGTGGGGGAAAAGCCTCTCCTCCTCCCTTATATTGTAAGCAGGCTACTCTCACCCAGGGGCCGTGTAGCACTCACAAATTCTCCATACCCTCCTTTTGCTGAGGCTCATGGTAAGTACAAAGTAAGGACCCTGGCCTCTGCTCAGTCACTTAACTTTAACTTCTGAAATTGACACAGTCAACAACATCCCAGAATGGCAAGAGTATGTCCCTTTCACCCCAGGATGTAGAACTGCTGAGTCACTTAGCCAAGCCTTAGATGCCTGAAGTTGACACAGGCATAGCAACACATAACAATCCACCCCTTGTCAACTTGGCAACCAGACATGTCTTTAAACCAGTTTCCAGGTACAAAGACAGTATTCTTATCATTTCACAACTTGAACTTTAAACATAGGGTTAATAATCCTTAAGAACCAGTATTAAGTCTATCAACATTATACTACACTAGAACCCTACACATTTTGCCCTCATAGACTCATGCATATCCCTTTATGCAAGAGTCATCTGCAGGAGTTGCCAGTCCTAACAGTTTCAGCATTGCTGAAAAGTCCAAGTGCTAAATCTCCTCCAAGTTGGAAGGCAAACTCTTAGCTATGAGCCCCTGTACAGATGAGAAGTTAAACACTTCCAACATTCAGTGGTACAACATAAGCATTTTCATTCCAGAAGTTCCAAACAAGGGAATATAAAGGAATGGGGCCAAAGAAAGTCCAAAATCCAGGAGAGCAAACATTAAGTCCTGTAGGTCCAAGCCCACCATGTGAAGCAATCTACAGCACATTCTGAGCTCCAAAGGGCTTGTTGAACTCCAGATCTATGGCACTTTTGGCGGTTACACCTTCCACAGCTTCTCCTTTAGACCCACTTTGCTGCCTCTTTGCACCTTTCTTTAGACAATCCACATTCCTGGTTTTTCCAACCTTCTGAGGTCTCCACTGCACTTTAGGCTTCTCACTTGCAGCTTCACATACTGCCCTTTCAGGGGCACACTGCCTGGCCATCAAGGCCTTCTAAAATCTAGGTGGAAACCTTCTTAACCTTAGGACTCTTGCATTCTATATGCGCCCAAAGCCAGTGCCAGGCAGATGATGCCAAGGTCTGCTGCCACCTGGAGCAGTAGCCAGGCTTTCCTCACTTTTGGCTGGAGGCGGTGAGTGCTTGGACAGCTCACTGAGCACTCTGAACCTGATTCTGAGGAACAAATTCTCTCTGCCACCGCCATTCTAGAACCTGGTGCAGCCACTGCTGCCATTCTGGAACATGGTGCCCTGTGGCTTTCTTCTCAAAGCAAAGTCTTTCACCTTCGCAGTTACGAGGCCACCAAGGGTGGAGACTTGCTGCTGCTTTTGAGGTCCTAAGGCTATCTTTTCAATTCTTTCGTTCCTCCTCAGAAATCAAGGTCTCCTCTGCTCCATCTTTATACTCTACAGCTTTACTGGAGCTTCCTTTCTGGCCAAACTCACTAAATCATCCTTCTGGGTTCTTTGCTCTTTATTCGCAACATAAATCTGGCTAACAGCCCCCAATAATAATCATGCCACTGCCTCAACACTCAACTGTCTTGAAATTTCTTCTGGCAGATTTAGTCCACCACCCTTACTCTCAGTCTCAGGACATGAGCAAAATGCAGACAAACTTTCTTCCAAGTAACATGCATCATATGGAGTCCAGCATCCAATGTAGTCCTTCTTCTCAGCAGAAACCTCATTAACCTGATCTTTACTAGTAGAATTTCTATTGGCCTTCTGGTTTTCTGAGCTCTGACCAGAATCTCCCACACAGAAGAGCCTAAGGCATTCCAGGTCTACTCTTTCGGGTGATATCTCTGAAATTTATCAAACTTTTCCCATAACCATTTCCAAAGGCTCTTGAACCACGTGGTCAGATACAGTTCCAGCAATGACCCCATTCTTGGTACCAAATTCTGGCTTAGTTACTTTTCTCTCATTGCTGAGACAAAACTCCCAACACCCAAAATTAAGGAAGGAAAGTTTTGTCTAGCTGACACTTTGTGGAGGCTTCAGTCTATAATCAGCTGGCTCTAAGGCAGGGTGGCATGGCACAAGGGCAACACTTCAGGGCAGCAGAAGACAGCAAAAGCAGCAAGAGCACAAGATGGGGGATAAGCCTCTCCTCCTCCCTTATATTGTAAGCAGGCTTCCCCTACCCAGGAGGCATGCAGCACTCACACAATCTCCATGCCCTCCTCTTGCACAGGCTCATGATGAATACAAATTAAGGACCCTGGCCCTTGCTCAGTCACTTAGTTAACCTTCTAAACTTCTGAAACTGACACAACGAACAACATCCCAGAATGGGACGGGCATGTCCTTTTCACCCCAGAATGTAGAACTGCTGAGTTACTTAGCCAAGCCTCTAGACTCCTCAAATTGACACAATACATCAACCATAACAGGTCTGTATGAAGTAGTACATTATAGCAGGAATATATGGCAAGGGGAAAAAAGTCACTTCATGGCTGGGAAGGTAGACAGACCAAAGTTCTACAAACTAATTCAAAGACACTCCTGCAGTGATCTCAAGACCTCACACTCAGCCCCAACACTTAAGTTTCCACCATCTGAAGGCACCAAAGCCTGGAGTCCTTTGAGGACACTCCTGATCCAAACCACAGCACTGACCTGCAGGGAGTCTGAAAAGCTGTTCAGATTAAACAACTGTGCAAAATGAAGCTTTTATATTCTTAGGTTTTTGTCTTAATTGGGGCCTAACAATGCACCATATGAGATAGTGTTTGTAAGAAGCAAAATATCATATTTCTTTGTGGAAATCACATGCTTATGAAGGTCATCCATGACTGTAAAAATCTTACTCTATAGGATGAAAGGACAGCGTCTACCTTCACTCCAAATCTAGACTTATTTATTGGTAGGGAAAGAGTGAATGTCAATTATAATAAAGCTATATGATTCATTAGTGAGATTGAAATGTATTTACTTAATTTAGAAATAGTAGGGCCAAATAATTCAAATTATTTTTGTAATTCTTTCTAAGAAGACTTCTTACACCAAAGAGCAAATATGTCCTGAGATCTAGATGCAGACAAGAATAAGCTTAATCTCTTTTTTAAAATAATGCACTGTTTTTTAAATTAAACAGTTTAGAGTCAGAAAATATATTCTTAATAAAACCAGTCACTTTGTTCTGAAAATGTGGCTCAATTTATTTCATGATTTTTAAGATGAAACAATGTTAACATCTTGAAAATCATAAATTTAGACAAATTCTGCAGGCTTGAAAGCAGTTCAGCTGAAACTTTAAATTTGAATGTATTATGGATTTATTTCTAAAGAACTGTTATGGTTGATACATTGTGTCAACTTGGGGAGTCTAGAGGTTTGGCTGAGTGATTCAGCAGGAAGCCAGGGTGCTTACTCTGTATACATCCTGAGCCTGTGGAAGAGGAGGGCATGGAGACTGTGTGAGAGCTACACGTCCCCTCTGTGGGGGTAGCCTGTTTACAATGTAAGGGAAGAAAAGAGACTGCTTGCAGCCATTTCTCGCTTTTGATGGTAGTTTTTGCTGTGCTCTGCTGCCCTGAACAGTTTGCCCTCTGCCATGTGCCACTCTGCCTCAGAACCGGCCAAGTTAGGACTGAAATCTTGACAAACTGTAAGCTAAATGAACCTTTCCTTCCTTCATTTTGGGTGTTGGGTATTTTGTCTCAGTAATGAGGAAAAAGTAACCAAGACAGTAACTTATAATTTTCAAGTCAACTATCAATGCTTCCAAAGACCTAAGCATACTCTTATAGAACGTTAACTAAAACTTCTTTTACCTTTCATTTCAGCTCTATATGGAAATTAAAGAAGTACATTTGGAAATTATTGAGCCTATTGCCGGAATGGATTTCTTTTAGAGAATTTAAATTTGCAATTAGTGTATCACTGGATGAACATAATTTACTAAAGAGATCCTTTTGGGTTTTAATTAAATGTAGAGAGGAGAACAAACAATAAAAATCCACCACAAATACTTTTTAAAGCAGCTGATAAAATTTGTTTCCAACAGCAAATAGAAACTAGGTACAAGTCTAATCTACTGTGAAAACATCCACAAAATGTCTGGTTGTGCCAATAATGCTCTTGGCACTAGTGCTTTAAATTGCTGATTCTGCTGCCAAGTGTAGCCTCTTGAATAGAACAATACCTAATCCAGTAAGAGCAGAAACAGCTTTCCTGTTTCCCTTAACAAAGAAGGGAGAAATACTGCTGCAGAAAGCTGAATGATCTTGTTTATATAGTGCTTTTATTAAGAGTGTGCAGTATTTCATTACTGGATGTTAGAAATACTTTACATACTGTTTATTTTATAATCTATATATTTAGTATCTACCAACAGTATTACAAAAAAGTTCATTCAGAAGAAAGGAATAGTTCATGTATAATTTAATATTTTAAAATAGAAAGAAAAGCGAATTTCTCAATCCAGTGAACACATCGGTGAGAAACCTACATGAAACCTACATCATACTCAATAATAAAAATCGAGTTATTTCCCTTTGAAATCAAATAAAGTGAAAAAAGTCCACTCAGCATTTTTATTTAGCAATGTACTAAAAGTTCTAGTCAATGCAGAAAAGTCAAAAGTAAATAAATTATTAAAAGGGGTACAGACTTAGAAGAAAAAGGGTCTCAAGACTTCCTTCTAAGTAGAATAAATAAATGAACTAAGGAAGATTTATGAATACATGGTTAATACAGAAAAATTAATTTTATTTCTGTGCAGTAGCACTTGGTTAGTTGAAGCTATTTTTTAATTACTTAAAATAACAAAATTATTATATACTTAGGGATAAATATAATAAAGTACATCTAACAATTTTCAGTGAAAATTATACGTATTGCTGAGCTATTAAAGATAATCCTAAATAAATGGATATATGTGCATATTTCACACTCAACATTCATACCACTTAATATCGTCTTCACACAGTACTAATTTTCCTGAGAAAATTCAATATAGTACAATCAAACTGCCTACACAGTTTTGCAGGAACTGGTTACAAGATTTATATAGAATTTAAAAAGATCTAAAATAGCCAATGTAAATTAGAAAAGTACTTACATTGTTTGATTCAAAGTTATGTTAAGCCTTTTACTAATAAGACATTGCAATGTTATTTAAGAACCAAGGGAACAAAATAAAAAGTCTAATAGCAATCCTCTTCCAGAAGCAGGGAGTGATTAAAATGTACTGCAAATGTCTACATTAAAAAATGTATTACACTGAAAACACACGGCCACTAATCCTCCTCAAAATACTCTCCCTCACTTCACACATACTTGTCCCATCATTCCTGCCGGTCTCTGAAGCAGTTCTGCAAGTCTTTTGTGAATGTCTTCACAAAATGCGATCAAAGCTGAGGTGGCTGCCCAGTGCAATCAGATGGAAAGGTAACGATTTTAAATTATTACAGTGTGTTCTCATCCACCTTCTTCACTGGATCTGGCACTGTGCAATTTCTGTCTCTTCTGCAAAGTCACAATGGCCATGAATGGTAAATGTTTTCAACTAATTTAGGACATTGAAGCTGCCACAACAGTGCAAATAAAGACATTAAAAAAAAGATTTTCAGAACTGCTTCAGAAAGTTGTAAGGACAAGAGAGTGTGTCCAAATACAGGAGATTATTTTGAGAGGAATTAACAGCAATCTGTTTTTTACCATGCTGTTCTTTAAAGTTTTAAATGTTCACTGTATTTTTTAATCACAAAATATGCATTATATCTCAGCAAAGATATCAAGGGAAACTACTGTGGATTTAATTGTATCCCACCAAAATGTAACCTCCGGTGTGACGGTATCCAGACACAAGGCTTGTGTTAGTCACCCTTCCATTGCTGTGAGAAATGACCTGGAGAAAAGCAATTTAAGGAAGAAAGGTTTATTTTGGTTCACAGTTTCAGAGGGCACTGTTGTCTGCTGGCTCCATGGCTTTATGTCTGTGCTGGGGCAGAACATGTCAGGGAGCACAGGGCGGAGAAAAGCTGCTCACCTCCTGGTCCCTGGGAACCAGAGGAAGAGAAAAGGGTTAAAGCCCAGTGTGCACTTCAAGGGCACACCCGCAATGACCTGCCTCCGCCAACCCGGCCCCACGTCCTGAATTTCCACCACATCCCAGTACCACCAGCAGTTGTGGACCATGCTTTCAACACACGAGGTTTGAGGAATACAGAGAATCCACAGCACAGGCCTTGTGAGAGGGCAACAAAAACTAACTGAGGTGCTAAGAGTGGTGTCCTAACCCAATAGGACTGATGCTCTCCAGAGAACAGAGAGAGTTGCTAAAACTCTCTTAGGGCACAAGCCAGGAAGTGGGCCTTCATCTAATAGATAAAGCAGTGTTCAAACCCTGCTGGGACTTAATCCTGGACTCTCCTGTTGCCAGAGCTGTGAGAAAATGCCTTTTTGTTGTTTAAGATACAAAATCTCAATATTTTGTTACGGCATGCTAAGAAAGCTGAGACAGAGCTCTGTGGGAAAGGTGAGTCCTTTCAACAAATGCCAGTGAAACAAATCATCTTTTCCTTATACCTCCCCACAAATGATGTCAAACGCACCACTGAATTAAATTTAAAATCAAAACTCATAGATCTTTGAGCCCAGAATACAAAAATTCTTTAAGAACTTGTATTAGGAGAAAAGATGAGGAACAAATCTAGTCAAATATACTATCAAATTTAAAATGTCAAAATGTAGGTCACTAATTCCATGGAGCAAAGCCACCTTCTCAGGGTTGGATTTTTAGTTAAAAGTAAGATAAATTGTATCATGTTAAACTACAAATATTTTGGCCTTGGTCACTTGAAGAGAAATTTAAATTTTTAAAATACTCTCTAAATATTCTTTGCTCACAATGATTATCATTAATAAAGTTAAGTGCAATCTTTATTAAGGGAACAAATGTATAATAATTAGAAACAGTTTAATGACATATGAACATTATCCTCATTTTTTGTTTTGCTATTTTTTGCCGGGGGGGCTGGTAGTGAGACTCAAACTCAGGACATTTGACTTGCCAAGCAAGTGCTTGTAGTTCTCAGCTATATCCCCGGCCCTGGTCTTTATTTTAAAATACGCATTTTTTTAAAAAAAGAAGGAAAATTATATCATCAGACTATTTAGAACACTCTGCACAACGACCATGAGAATGGGCTGCCTCAGATCTCCAGCACAGCCCAGCTGGCCTCAGTTGCTACATTCTGAAACCCCACCCATTATTTACACCACAGCTGTGGCTCACAGGTTGTTTTGAAACAATCGTGCATTGGCATGGCAATGAGGCACACCTGTTCCTGGGAAACACGAGACTGGTCTAATGGTCTATGAAGCTCAAGAGTTTCTAAGTGGACTTATCACAGTTTTTATACAATTTTCTGCCAAAGTTTTCTTCCTTGTGTTTCATTCACTTAGTATCAGACTCCCCTACATACGATCTGAGGGCTCTCCCAGCCCCTTTTACCTCCTCTTCATTGTCTCTCATGGACATCTAGTCTAATATATTCCTGCATACTCAGTCTTGTCTTGGCACTGGCTTCTCAGAGTATCTGAAATCACACTTCCTGCTCATTTTCTCTGTTCTCCTCCCTTCCTATATCATTCAATCCTAACACCACTTTGTAGTTGGTGTCTGGACATAGTGGTGTCTGACGTAGTATGTAGAAACCTAATGGACTGACTGTGGAAGTCATCCACAAGTGTGAATGAGAAATCCACTTGGGGATGTGTGGCCTAGCACAAGGTTCTGGGCCCAAATTAAGTAAAGAAAGCATGTATGTGGGAAGGGCAGATCAGCATGGGGTGCCTAAAAATCAACGAATGAGTAAGTCAGTAAGTAAATACAATATAGAGTGGAAATGAAGATATCAGTGTGTAAGCATATGTACATTTACCCCTGTCTGTGTCTACTGAGAAGAATGTAGGGCCACCACCTTCCCTCTCAAGAACCGTGAGCATCTCTAGCACCAGAGCTCAGACTCCACATTTTTCCCTTAAGAAAAAAATTGTCTCTTTTTTTCTTATTTGGATGAAAGGCCTAGATGCAAGGATAGGATAGCAGAATACAAAAGCTTGGTACTTCTTGTCAGAGTGGAAAACAAATAAATACCCATAAAATGATAGGGTTATGTCAGGAAAATAGAAAAGACTTCTTAATGATTTTCTTTGGCTAAACTAGGGACAAACTCAGCATAGCTTATAAAATTTTAAAACATCTGTGAACACATGATTAAATTAACAAAGTTTGGCAGGGAGTACAGTAGCTGCCTAGTTTCAAAATAAGTAATGATATCAAACAGAAAGGAATGAATTTGCTCTCAGAGAAGTCAGGCAGACAGCCCCAAATGAAGTGATCAAAGCGAACACTAGAAATGAAACTAGCAAGTAGCAAAATGTATGCTACTTATACACAATGACTACAGAAATCATTTTTGCTACATCTCTACATCTCTACTAAAGACAGACAAATAGAACATAATTTCCAGAAATACCAGGCAAATCAAAGTTGACATTTGACAAAATAACTGCCCTAAAGCTTTTGTAAATATCAGACAAAGTAAAGAAAGACCAAGAAACTCTTCTAGACTGAAAGATACTAAAGAGACATGACAACTAAATAAAAGGCTTGATTCTGAATTAAATATTTTCTCTGTTGAGAAAATGGTGAAACTTGAATGGACTTCATGGTTAGATGGTGGAAATGTACCAGTGTTATTTTCCTTATCTGTCATAGTACTGTGGTTATACAGAGAACATTCTTGTTTTTAGGAAGTGCACTTAAAGCTTTCAAAGGTATTAAGATAAATTGAATACATCCTTTCTAATGGTTCAGAGAAAAATAAGCTTTTTCTTTACTTGCAATTGTTTGGCAAGTTTGAGATTATTCTGAAAACTATTATCAACAAATTTTAGATGCTACTGGGTTACACAAAGCTTTATTGTAAAAATAATATGTTAAAAATAAAAGTTGAAGTTGAAGTTAGGTATATTGGAAGACTATACTGGTAGCTGGGGATATAGCTCATCAGCACAGTGCCTGCCTGGCAAGCCCAAAGTCCTGAGTTTGATTTCTGGGTACAAAAAAAAAAAAAAAGACTATACTGTAGAATTTATTTAAACCTAATTCCAAATAGATGCAACTTCTAAATAAATCAGGTAAATATTTTTTCTTACTTTACAATTGTTATGCAACAGTATTATAAAATTATAAATTGCCATAACTTTTAAAAAATGTATAGGGACAAGAATATAAACAAAGGGACATATTTCATAGTGACATCAATTAATTGATGTAGTTTTTGGAAATACTATGCTGGGATGAAGAAATTATATTCAGTCTACACAATTTTCCTGGGATGAATTACTGATCAAACATTTGCATGTGGACAATAGTTATAATATTTGCCTAACAAATGTTGATTTGAAATTAAGGGTTTCCAAGAATATTATGAGTAGCTGAAATTACTGATGAAATATATTTACAACCTTTTTTTTTTCAGTTTAATCTTGACCTGTATAAATCTGGCAAAAATCATGCTGTTGTTTTTCCTCAGTATATATAGGGAAGTGAAACACGAGTAAGACTTTTCTGTCAAAAATTTCCAATCTCTAAAAAGTAAAAGATAATTTATTAATAAACAAAAGCTAAATATCAGAAATCCATGTATTGTTTCATTACTATCACCAAAAATAAGTTCTCCATCTGTATCTGTAAGTAAAATCAGTAGCAGGGATGCAATCTCCCACAGAGGGAAAATATGTTTGCTCTTCATTAAAAAGCAACTAACTGAATTAACTTTTTTTTCCCTAATACAAAAGAGCCCCAAGGTATTTATTTATAAACAAAGCAGTAGTAGAGCAAAGGTAAGTTTAAACCTGTAAGTAATCAACCCCAGATCTAAATTCCATTTGCTGCATTACAGATTTATGTAATTGTTATCATTACGTGTAGAAAAGAATGTGATTTTCCAAATTCTGAAATATTTTTCCCAAATAATTCAATCAAAAATATTATTTCTAAGAAGTTATAGGAAAGGTCTCTGAGATATTAAATTCTAGTCTGATTTTTCCCTAAACTCTAATGTGCATAAATTTTTCATATTATTAAATTGTGCAAATATTTGAGGTAACATAGATGTTCTAAATACAGAGTACTAAAGATAAAAATAGTGATTTTTTTAAACTAATGAGAGAAATCAGCATTGCCTGATATCTAGAGGAGTCACTAATGCAGAAGTATCCAAAAACTCAAGTATCATCAAAGTAAGTATAGAAGTAATCAAACTCCAAGGCAACATATTTATTAATTAAGCACTGTTAAAAGAAACAATCTTGTTCTTATTATTCATGTTCCAGTCAAGTGTGAGCACCTTTACATTTATTGCCTGAAAAATTGCAAGAGCCTCTTTAATTATCTTATCCACACTTTTTGATGTGTTTTCTCAAAGGTCAAGAGAAGAGGTGTCCTCTTTCTCACTCAAGCATAATTTCTGGCTCCAAGTATGTTGACTCATTCACATGTCCTTAAATTTACCAGGGGCCAATTCTTTTCCAGACTGTGCTGCAGCCAATGGACAGCAAAGGTCTGACCTCTTGGAAGCTGCTGGACATCATGAAGATCAGACACTTTAAATGTGATGTCAGTTAAGGAAGGCAAAACATAGGTCTATATTTACTAGCAGAAAGAAATGGGTTGACCATAAAAAATGGTAGCTGTTTGAGGCGATAGATACTTTGAACTTAATTTTAAAACAATACAATGTATACCTACATTGAAATATCATATGTTGCTCCGTCAATGTCCAATTTTGTTTTATGTGTCAAATGAAGATAGTATTTTTGAAGTACACTGACTGTATACTCAGTGTTTTGCATAATAAAAATATAACTCTAAAATAAAAGACAGAGAAAGAGAAAGGAAGTAAGGTATGGAGATGCAGAGCAGGGAGTGATAATCAAGGAGAATGTAAAGTAATCCCCTTATTTTCAGGCTAACACTGAGACCCGAAGGAAGAGTGGGTTGAAGTCAGGTGATTCTAGAAAGGGTCCCAGAAATTCAGGCTGAGGGTTGTTCAAAGACCTGAAGTCAAGAAAAAGAGGGAATGGGCACATCACACCTGAAATCACTTCAGTGTGCTTGAACCACTGAAAGGAGCCTGATTGTTTTGTACTGGTTAAGGAGGAGGTTAGAGATGCATATAACAGGAGACAGGTTCAAGACTTGCTTACAAGTCAAATTGAGGAGACTGAATGTTCAAGAAAAAGTTGTGCTTTTAGTTAAGAACTAACTCTTACTTACGATTCACATTTTACTATTTGCTCTGTCTAGTAACATTGTGTTCAGTGCTCAGCAGAGCCCAGAGCATTTTCTCCCTAAGTGCTGTCATCTGCAGGACTCTTCCCTGTGGGCTCCATTGCACTTAGCCTCCCGGAACAGCGTGACTGCATCGCTTTGATTTGGTACGTGCCCTCGCTCCACCCAGTACTTCTTCTTGGAGTCACCATCAGGACAGTGCCTCACCTTCCCGTTGCTTCCCTACTCTTGCGGTCAAAGTCCTGAACTGCCATTTGTTCAATGTGTCAAAACAGAGGCCAAATTTAGTCTCATTTTCTACTTGTTCATGGGGAAGAGGAAGTCAGGTCTCCACTGCCTTACTGTGCTGGGCAGCAAAGTCTATGAATGTTGTTTCTACTTACATTATGTTTGTATTTTGGAGGTCTGTGGAAAGCAATTCTCCCCTTCAAACCACTCCTTTGTATCAAGAAGAAAAGCAATTAACTCAAAGCTAATTCCTTTTAGCAGAAATTTCGTTAAAAATTCCAATTTATATTTATTGTATTCAGCTTCTTGTTGCAGGTGCACACATGATACTTAAAAAGTATAAAACCAATTCTACTTGTTCTATTAATTATATGACAACTTCTCTGATACTTTTCCAAAAATTATTTTACTTAATTTTTAAAACTCTTCTAAAATAGAGCATGACACATTTGAATTTCTTAATGAGGAAATAGGCACACAGTGCCTCACTCAAATTTAAATGAGTAGTATCTGATAAGAAAAACACTATAAACTGGTAAGTCTACCCCTTTCCATTATTCATTTTAGCTAATACAGGAATGTGTATTAACAAAGTTACCTTTCAGGAAAACTTATCCTCATTCTTTTGAAAACTATTTTCCTAGGTGACAATATTTTACTATACTTTTTAAAAAATCATAGCCTGTTGTGTTTAAATTTACATAAATACATTCAAAATGTTCACTCTTTTCCTAAGGGCAAAAGTAAAATGAGAATCAATGTTCAATTTCAAAAACCACATTTTCACTTCCAATTAAAACTGTGTCATGTAGAGCTGCTATTAAAGTTAGATCAGATTCTAAATTCAAATTTAAAATTGTTTTTGAGAACTGATAAGAGCCTAACATTTTATGTAGAAGCACGCTGTGCTGGAAATGATTACTGTTTTGTTTATATTTTCAGAAAAGATGGAAGAAATATGATATTTAAAATGAGATGAGCTACAAAAGTAAAGGGTAACTGGGGCGTGGGAAAAGAGAAAAAGGGAAATCATGTATGTATGTATATACAGGATAGCTAACAGTGGTACTACTGTCTTCTGTTGCTTTACTGAAAGGACCAGTTAATTATTACTTGTTTGATCAATATTGCATGTCTCTCTTTGTTTTCCTGAGAAGCAATTTTGAAGATATCAATACATAATACAACAACCATTGCTAATTCCCTATCACTTTGTCTGTAATTTTGTATTATTTGTATTGCTCTTATGCTATTTTGTAAATGGATGTCTGTTAATATGTTTTCCTTCTTTTATTTTTAAGATAAATTTTTTAAAAATGAGATGAGCTAGCTGAAATTAGAAACTCTCGGTAGCTAAATTTTTTAAAAGTTTCTTCAGATAAATTCCACAGTTCAAATAATAAATTTCTATAGTATTGTTGAATATGCATTGAGCATTATTCATTTGCTAGGATCAACTCTTTGCCCTTGAAATCTCTGAAATGTTTGCTGCCAATAAAAAATAATAGGTTAAAGTAGAAATACAAAGCTTCCAGTGCAGATTCATAGCCTCCACTGACCCTATTAGACAATGGCATAGGACTACCTGCAGCTAATGTGATTTTCTTTTTCTACTTTTTTACTCTCATTTCTCTTTTTTGTATTTTTAAATCTATTTTTTCTACTATTCCTTTTTAACTATTGTTTCTGCCTTGATTTTACTATTGTCACCAAACAGAGTGTTCAGTGTTTTATCTATCAGCATCAATAACACTTAAAGAGTTGTTGATCTAAACCAGAGGGGATTTTGTATTTGTACAAACAAGCCAGAGACCGAGACAGATGTGCTCACTGGCCCGTAGTTCGCAGATATTTGATGCAGATCTGCTTTCATTCTGTGTTTCTATTTCTCAACTTCTCTGTTAGGGTTTTATGCATAACAGTATTCCATTGGGATAGATGGGGGTTATCAAGTCTTTTTTAAAAAATTTTTACCGTTAATTATATATTTCATTTCCTAAAAGATGGAAGAATTAAATGTGCCTTGTCATTTTCAGGAATAGACAGAATTATGACAAGAGAGGAGAAAATAAAGGGAAGATGCAATTATTACTACAATTCTCTTGGTTTCACAAAGGTATATAGAGATGGTTTAGATAAAAGTTGCTTTGTTTACTTGAAACTAAGACTGATTAATGTATAGGTAATAAAAATGATGTCAATATTTACATGAATAACAAATTTTAAAACAAATTATATTTTTAGTTGAATCGTCAAAACATGTGACTCTAATATTGGTCACTTGTGGAAGAAAAAATCCTTTCTAAATTGAACAGTAACTCAGATACCCTAGGTAAAAATATCTAGCCTCTTCAGGGAAATCCTTCATTGTGCTCTTCTAGTGAAGAAAAACAAGAACAAGCCAAGTCACAATAGTTACAGAACTTAGGGATAACAAGCAGTGTTTCTTGGTTGGTCGACTGGTTGATTGGTTAGTTGCTTAGCTGGTCAGCATTCACCAAAATCTGTGAGAAAAATTCAAAATTGCAGAGCAGAAGAGGTTGGACTGGAGAAAAATTTTTGAAATATATGTAGAGCTACTCTGAAGCAGAACAGTGAAAAAGACTGGAAGGAGAGAGGAAGGTATTTGGAGCAGGTAGCATCAGAAGCAGGAAAAAATTGAGGGACACACCACTTCAGAGCTCAGGTGACAAAGCATAATGAGAATGGAACACAGCCACTCACTCATGCTGCATTGTACACAGAGCCAACTACAGCCCAGCCATGGGAGACAGGATACAGGAAAGCACTGTATCCTTAGCAGACCCAGGAAGGTCCTGAAAACACTGCAACCAGGAATATGAACACCAGTGGTTGCAGCTGAGCTTCTAGTTCTGAAGATTGTGGGTCTGCAGTCTTGACCTCTGGTCTGGAAGACAGTCATGATTCAGCTGCTACTGCAGGCTGAGCAAAAATGGATGTGACAATGCCTGGGATCTTGAATTTAGGCAACTTCAAAAGGAAACTGTGCTTGAAATTGTAAGTAAAGTATCTGAAAAGTGTTCCTTATGAAGGTGGTGGTAGTAGTAATAGTGTAACCATCAGTTTGAGAGGCTGAAACAGTAATTGCAAGGAGCCATGTTGCATAAATGAAGACTACTGCAACCAGCAACTGATCCAGGAGAGAATTTTCCATCCATGATATCTCAGTCCCTGAACCTGGTGTCCTCTGTGCGACACTGTCACTTTGCCATGAGAAAACATATGTGAAATGGCAAATAACAATAAAAAAAATCTAAATAACCTCCAAAGTCTTCAGAGAAACTTCACCACCTCTAGTATTTTTTTAAGCGAAACACACGAATCTGATAGTTCTCAGTTGAGTGCTCACTAGATAACAATACTCACTGTGCTTATTATTTTATTTAAAACAATCTGTGAGGCAGATGGTAGAATTATTCCAAATTTCCAAGTGAGGAAACAGGTTTTCTGGATAGTATAGCAATCTCCAAACCTCAGGAGACAGTAAATAAAATTCCACGTACAGTGATCAGTATTTCTTTAATAACTAACAAAGAAACTAGTAATGGTAAAGAGAAATAGAACCTCAACCTCCCTGATATTATGAAATCATTCAGATATATTCAAGAAGATATTTCACCCAAGATCTATGTCTAAATACTTTTATTATGTAGGCATATTGTGATATAATAAAATATCATCTGAATATGCTAAAATTGCAACACTGTGGCTTTGTATTTAAAAATATGATATATTAAGTGTAAAAATATACAGCTATAACAATCTATAATTATTAAGAGCTTATACAAATTCAAGATCAAAAACTTAATATTGATTCTTGGAGGTCGAAATGATGGTAGAGTGCTGTGTGCCAGCATCTCAGCCTTTCCAGGACAAAGTGCTGAGAGTCTGGAAAATAATAGCCCCAGAGGAATCAAAGCAAGTACAGGGCCCTTGTGAACCATGCAGGAACTGACAGAGGAGAAGAAAATCAGATTTATTGCCACAAAAGAAACAGCTCATCCCTCAGAGCAGGGACAGGGCAATGTGGCCAGAGTGGCTGTGTAGCTGACCTAGCAGGTGGGGAGGCAGCAAAAGAAAATTTGCTCCTCACAGGAAGACAGAGACCTGACCTAGACCAGAAGGAAAGTCTTATGCAGTCAAAGGCAGCAATGCGGACACAAGACACTCAAGACACTGCTTACTGAGCTCCACCCACCAGAGTCAGAAGTTGGTGAGTGAGCTACAGAGATGCCCCTCACAGTCATGCAGAGGAGCCCCAGAAAGCAGGCAGGATCAGCATTTTATTTCAAAGGACTTAGGACTCTTAACTCCAGCGGTAGAACAGTCCCAGGATCACCTCCCTGCCAATGTCCCAGAGTGGAAAGAGGGAAGGACCATCCAGTCACAGTAGACAGCTGGCAGTTGGAAAGCAGACTAAGGGGAACTCTGTTGAGATCAGCCAGACTCCATTCCAGCAGGCACTGAAAGTTTTAGCCATAGCTAAAGAGCACTGGAAGCAGCCCCCTGCTCCGCAACTGGCCTCACAAGAAGGCAAATGACCTTGGCATGGAGCAGAACAAGTGCACTTCCCCCGCACTAGAACAAAGAACATGCATGTAGGGCGTGACCGAGTTCAGCCCTGTACCCAGTAGTAATCCTAACGCAGTGTTGGTGGGGTTACTCAGTATAGATTCTGGCTCGGACTAAGGAATGAATACAGAACTGGGAGCCCTGAAGGAATGTGGCTTTTGTTTGTTTGTTGCTTTCCTTTTTATGGGATAATAGTGTTGAGGTTTTGACTTTTATTGTTTGGTTTGTTTTCTCTGTCCTATCTCTCTTCTCAATGGTCTTTCTTGATTTTTTGATATTTTTATGTGATTGAACCTCAATATCTCCTTCATTCTTTCTCTCCTGTCTTCTTCTCCAGCTTGCCAAAGTTTGGGTGATTTTTTGTCCTTCTACCTTGCTTCTAGTACATTTCTCTTCAGTTATCACTGTTTTGTCCCTTATCCTTCTTAAATTCTCCTTTCCCACAGGACAAAAACACTCTACCAAGAGGAAACACATGACTATACTTACAAGTTTCTGGTGTATGTTGGATGTTGATGTATACCTATACATCTTGCTCCTAAGGTTGAAAATAGCAAATTAGCAGTTACCACAGATTGTCAGTTTCTAGGCTGTGCTTGATGATACTGTTATTTCTAACTATACTACTTTACCTTAGATGCCATACTTGTTTTAATCAATTTTTCATCCTCATATGACAACACTGTGATTGTCTGGGGTCATAACCATCCCCACAGTCCAGTACCAAAGGACTGGATGCTGAGCCAACTAGATAGCAACTCCTCATCCCTAGTAAAGTAGGAAGACAGGATCTTGGGACAGACACAAAGACCAACAGCTAGCTATACCTAGAAGGTATTTTAGAGAAATGCATATTTCCTAGGGAAGCCTTGATACCAGGGATAAAGCTACATAAGAAAAAATTAAAAGCAAGAGCATAGAAAACAAACTAAAATTTAAAAAAAAATAGAAAGCTATAAAACACAGGAGCAAAATGCACCCCTAGACATCCACTCCAACCATTTCAAACCCAGAGCACAATGAGACAGAGGAAATCAGAAACCACCCACTTCAATTTTCTGCAAAGCAAGGAGAAGAAATTTTTAAAAACTCATATATTAGACTATAGAGGAAATCAGAACATATATAGTCGGGTTAAAAAAAAAAGAAAGAAATGACAGCCACAATGAAGGACTTGCTCAGCAAATCTAAACTAGATATAGATTTAAAAAATAGAGAATGATGGGAAAATGATGGTAACTTTGAATGCATAACATAGGAAAGAAATGGAATCCATGAAGCAGATTCAAACAGACAAGTCAAAATTTGCATTGAAAGTTTGCAACTCTGAATGAAAGAAAGTGAAGACTGAAATCACACCTAGAAGGTAGAATCACAGATAACAATCACAGTGAGAAAGATCTATTAAAAATAGCAAGAGACCATGAAAAAGCAATCCAACAACTGCAAGATGATGCAGGGAAGAACAGCACAAGATTGATCAGAGTCAGTGAAAGAGCAGGAGTCAGCACAAATGACATAAAAAACCTGTTCACAGAAGTAATGGCAGAAAACTTCTTAAGTGTGGAAAAAGAATTTGACATATAGAAACATAAGGCATATAAAACTCTAATTAACCATGATAAAAGAGTACACCAAGGCAAGTAATAATCAAGATTCCAGAAATTCAGCACTTGCAGAATATTAAAAGCTATTAAAGAAAAGGAACAAATCACCTATAAAGGGAAGCCCATCAGAATCACAGGAGACTTCTGAGGACAAAACCTCAGGTCAAGGAGAGTTTGGAGTGAAGTTTCTGAAGTGCTCAAAGCAGACAAAATCCAACCCAAATTGATGTATCCTGCAAATTTATCTTTCAGAAATAATGGAAAAATAAAATACTTCCATAGCAAAGAACAGCTAAAGATACTCATGATCATCAAACCAGCTTTACAAAACATCCAGGAAGATACTGTACAAAGAGATAACAAAGACCACAATTCCAAGAGTTCCAATAGAAATAACCCCACAAGCACAATTAAAGCAGAAGGCACAAGAGGGAGCCATCATCAGGAAAATAGTACAACAGGTACAAGCCAGTATGTATCAGTGAAATCCATGAGTGTAAATGGTCTAAATTCACCAAAGAATATAAAGACTGGAAGAATAGATACAGAACCTATATCCAATAATATGCTGCCTTAGAGACACATTTAATTCAAAAGTAAATTCAAAAACTAAAATTCAAAGGATAGAAAACCATACTTTATGTAACCAGGAACCCAGAAAACAGCAGGAAGACAGTGTAAACTTCAAGCTAATATGTATCAAAAGAGATAAAGAAGCTCATTACATATTTGTTAAGGAAAAACTCTAAAAAGAGATAACAATCATACATGGGCCAAACAGAGTGTTCAACTATATAAAATAAATACTAATGGACATGAAAAATCGAATAAATGCTATTATAAACAGATAGATCAACTAGACAAAAAACAGTAAAGAAATAGGAGGACTGAACTAAATCTGTGAACAAATGGACTTAGTAGATATCTACAGAGTGTTCTATTCCCCAATACCATAATAGACCTTATTCTCAACTGTTCATGGGACAGTCTCCAAGATAGACCACATAGTACCTCACATAACATTCTTAAGTAAATGGAATGGAATTGAAGTTATCTCATGCATATTATCTGACCATAATGCAATGAAATTGGAAATCAATGGGAAAAGAAACAACAAAAACTCCATAAACACATGGAAATTAGACAACACCCTTCTAAACAACCAGTAAGTCACAGATGAAATTAAAACAAAATAAAACAATACCTACAATTAAGTAATGCAGACAAAACTTGCTGGAACTTATGGAACACAATGTAAGCAATCCTAAGAAGGAAATTTATAGCAGTAACTACTCATATCAAGAAAACAGAATGAACTCAAATGAACAAGTTCATGCTGAACTCAAGCATCTAGAGAAAGAAGAACAAGTCAAGCCAAAAGCTCCTACGAAGAAGAACATTACAAAAATCAGTGCAGAAATTAACACAATTGAGACAAAGAAAACAATACAATCAGTAAACCATAGAGTTGGTTCTTTATAAGACTAAGTAAAATTGACAAATCTTTAGCTAAACTTGTCAAGAAAGGAAAGACCCAAATTCTTGCAACTAAGACAGAAAGGGGTGAAATCAAAGCAGATCCTTTGGAAATCCAGAAGATAATGACTATTAAATAGAGAACCTTTAATAAGATGAAAAGGACAGAAGAAATAGATTCCAATGTACATATAAATTACCAAAGGTGAATCAAGAAGATATAAAAAGTCTAAGCAACCAAATATCAGTCACAGAAATTGAAAATGTAATTAAAATTTTACCAACAAAAAAAGCCCAGGTCCTGTGAATTCACTGCTGAATTCTACAAGAAATTTGGAGATCTAATGCCATTATTCCTCAAACTCTTCAATGAAATTGAAAGTGAAGCAATATTCACAGTCATTACTGGAAGCAAGTGCTAGCCTGATAACAAAACAAAAAAGAGAACTACAGGCCAATCTCCTTAATTAACATAGATGCAAAATTCCTCAATAAGATAATGGTAAATAGAATGCAGTAAATCGAGAAGATTATGTATCATAACCAAGTATGATTCATCTTTTTTTTTTTTTTGTAGTACTGGGGATCGAACTCAGGGCTCTGCGCTTGCTAGGCAAGCACTTATTCCACTGAGCTATATCCCCAGCCCCAAAGTATGATTCATCTTAAGGATGCAGGGATGCTTTGACATATGCAAAATAGTAAATTTAATACATTACATCAACAAAGCTAGTAAAAATCACATGATCATCTCCATAGATGCAGCAACAGCTTTGATTATGTCCAACACTCATTCATGATTAAAAAAAAAAAAGCACAGAAAATTGGAATAGATGGTCTTTATCTCCATCTATGAAAGCCATATATGACAAATGAGCAGCAAACATCATACTAAGTGGTCAAAAACTGAAAGCTTTCACTCTAAAATTAGGAACAAGACAAAGATGTCCACTATCACTACTTCTATTCAATATAGTTCTGGAAACATTAGTTAGAGCAATTAGACAGGAGAAAGACATAAAAAGATAGGAAAGGAAGAAGTTAAATTATCATCATTTGTGGATATGATAGTTTACATAGAAGACCCCCCAAAGCTCCACCAAAAGACTTGTAGATTTAACAACTAAATTCAGTCACACAGCAGGATACAAAAGCACCACACCGAAATCAATAGCATTCCTGTATACAAGCAACAGACACACTGAGGGAGAAACCAGGGAAACCCCAACCTTCACAACAGCACCAAACAATGAAATACTTAGGAATCGATCTAACAGAGAAAGTAAAAGATCTGTACACTGAAGACTGTGGTAGTCTGAAAAAGTATATTGCTGAGGATATCAGAAAATGCAAAGAGATCTCTCATTCTTGGGTAGGAAGAACTAACATAGTAAAAATGACTACATTCCTGAAATTGTTACACATTTTAATGCAACTCAATTAAAATATCATTAGCATATCTCACAGAACTACAGAAAATATGGCTAAAAATCACAATGCCTTACTTGAAATTATACTATAAGTCTACTGTGATTCTTTAAAACAGCCAGCATGGTACTGGCAAAAAAAATCATATCTGAGGATCAGTGAAAAAGAGTAGAAGATGCAGGAACAAATCCAAACACACTCAGTCACCTAATCTTTGACAAAGGTGCAAAACATGTTCACTGGAAGAAATATAGCCTCTTTAATAGATGGTGCTGCAAAACCTGGCTTTGCACGTGCCAAAGATTAAAACTAGACTCATGTATATCACCGTGCACTAAACTAGTATCAACATGGATCAAAGATGTAAGTATTAAAACAGTAACACTAAATCTGTTGGAAGAGAGAACAGGTGAAACTCTTGAAGACATAGGCATAGGCAAAGACTTCATGAACAAAACCTAATTGCACAAGAAATGTTAAAAAGATCAACATCTGGGATCTCATCTTATTAAGAAGCATTCCACTGTGAAAGTAACCACCAACAGAGTGAGAAGCAAACCACAGAGTGGGAAAAATCTTAGTCAGTTGTTTCTCAGACAAAGGACTAGTATCTAGAACATATAAAGAAATGCAAAAAATCAGACCCCCTAAATTTAAAGACTCAATCCAAAAATGAGCACATGAAATGAATACACACTTTGCAGATGAAGAAGACAATAGCAAACAAACACGTAAAAAAATGTTCAGCATGGCTGGCCTTTTGAGAGATGCAAATTAAAACAATGCTGAGATTTCCCTTCACTCCACAAAGAATGCTTTTTATCAAGAAATGAAGCAATAACAAATATTGAAGGGGCTGTGGGGAAAAAGGAATATTTCTCTTCCGTTGGTGGGAGCGTAGAGTGGTGGAACCACTACACATATCAGTGTGAAGATTCCTCAAAAAATTAGAGCTAGTTCCATTTGAGCCATCTATTCCCCCTCTTGGTATCTTCCCAAAAGAATCAAAAGCATCATACCACAGCAATATACACACACCTGTGTTTATAGCATCACAGTTTGTAATAGCTAAATTATTGGAACGGCCCAAATGCCTGCCAGTTGATGAATGGATAAAGAAGATGTGGTTTTTTTTTTTTTTACACAATGGGGTACTACTCAGTCATAAAGAAGGACAATCTTGAGACATTTATAGCTAAATGGATGGACCTTACGACCATACGCTTAAGTGAAATAAACTGGACACACATGTAAATATAAGATCATCTCTCTGGTGTGGGAAACTGAAAGTGCGAATAAGAATCAAGATGTATAACAGACATTGTGAAAGGGGAAGAAAGCGCTTAAAAGGAAAGGGGTACTTGGGAAGGAATAAAGAAAGAAGGGAAAGGAAAAAAATGAGAAAAGAAAAATATAATGAAAATAAAGCCTTGTAAATAACAAAAGGAAGAGAGGTTAAAGGGAGGGGAGGAGAATGGGAAAACAAAGGAACCAAGATATATCATTTACAATTACAATTCCTATGATGACTGTGATCATTTTGTACATCTCAAATGTACCAATAAATTTAATAATAAAAAGCCTTATTATATGAACAGGGAAAAGGTACATTATCAGAACATTATAGAGAGATGGTAGAGAATCTAGCGCACATAGACTTGATCTAATTAGATATGCTGATAAAAGGTAAAAAGATGGATTCTAGTGTTTGGAATTTGATTAGAATATTTGTTTCACTTTCTCCATTTCTTAGATTTCCTGAGATATATTCAGTAGCATATACAAACAAAAACTAACATTTTAAATAGACCTATATGTGATTAAATTTGTAACAATATGGTGTGCTATGAAAATATATTTTTATTAAATAATTCCATTATAATTGAGAGCATCACTCTAAATAGTCCTACAAAATTTACAAACAGGAGTCAGCTATTCAAAGTAAAATAAATGGTTCCCTTGGCTCTGCTTTTGTGAAACAAATAGAAAAAAAAAATCCTGCACATGTCAGTGTCAATAAACACCTCTTTCTTTGGATAAAAGTAAAGCTCTATTGATTAGAAATTTACAGCTGTTTGTCACTTCAGTTTACTGCATCTCTGTTGCTCTTGTCCTTGGCTGTCTCAGTCAAGTCTAGAAGAAGCAGGAGTTCTAATCGCAGAAAGGTCGGAAAACTCACAAAGTCCTCTGGTTCGTCTTGCCAACTTGGAGTAGAGACAAAAGCATCCCTCTTGGGGCATTTTGAGAATTACTGAAACAAAGCACTGAGATAAAAATAAAATGAAAGAGTTGCTGGCTCTTCTGACTTTTGAAATAAGCTCATAAAGACAAGTAGGAATGCATACTAGAAGGCATTTAATTAAGCCTTTGGTGATTTATTTTCCATTTGCTCTAAAATATCATTAATATTTAATTAATTTTCAATAGCTTCAATGTATCTATTTTTTGTAAGATGGAGAGAGTAATAACTGAATTTTATCTCTTCCAAGTTTATAATTGACGGTTTTTGGTTATATTCACCTTTTGGCTGCAAACCTTGATTTCTTCATGAGATCTCACAGCTCAGTGGAAGTAGTCTATCTTGTTCTTCACTGTGTACATTAAAATCTGTATCGTAACACCTTTTACAGTTTTGTTCATCCCCTTTAAGAGATTATAATGTGCTTAAGAGCCAAGTCTGATTAAGCTATACCCATAACTGTAAATATAGTCCTCAGGATTTATCAAAGAAATGTGGTCTTAACTTGCAAGGTATGGCTTAGACACACAACCATCTCTCATATTGTGGCAATCTAACAGACTTGTAGGGTCTCAATTTAGTTCATTTGGTATAATAAATATAACAGCACTATCTTAGTAATTGTAACTTTAATTGCACTTTATCATCTCTCTTTGTTCACTCAATACTCCTGTGATTGAAGTAGAAGAGTTTTCATTAGCCTAATGATGAACACACAAAGCCTCAAAAAGCTTCAGTGTTTTCATCAAATTTATACATCAAGTAATTGCAAGAACTTGTATGTCCATATAGAATATGTTGCTGTATACACACACACGATTTGACAAAAATCAAGGCTCAATAAGTTAGAGATGTGATAAGAAAAGCATGTGTTTAAGTAAAATATTTATTAAAGTAAAAGATACATTTTCATCAACCCCGTGTTATGGTTTGTGTCTGGATGTCCTCCCAAAGCCTCACACAGTCAATGAGCAGACTTTTGGAGTTTGCTGTTGATCCATGATCCAGTGCTGGGATTATGAGTGTGAGTGTCGCACCCGCCCTGGGGCTGGTACTTTGCGTATGTAAGGAGAGGAAAAGACTGCTTGCCGCTGCTCCTCCCCTCAGCTCTGGCTGCTTTTGCTGTCTTCTCGCACCAGGAAATGTTGCCCTCTGCCATGTGCCACTCTGCTTTGGAGCCAGCCAAGCATGGACTGAAGCCTCCACAAACTGTGATTTAAATAGCACTTTCCTTCCTGAATTCTGGGTCTCAGGTATATTGTCGCACCAGTGAGAGAAAAGTGACCAAGAGACATCCCCTCAAAGCACTGCCTCTCAGGCTGAATGCACTGACCCCGCCCGTCCTTCTCGGCGCCCTCTGGGCCAGCCCTGGTCGTCTTCATACATGTCTAGTCGTGCTGTCGTGACTGCTTCAGTACACACAGTCAGTTCAAAACCTTTGTCTTTCATGGTCATTTTGCCTTTGGGGCGGGGCCAGAAAGCATATTGTGTCAGATCTGGGAAGCAAAGTGGATGAGGATATACCCGTATGTTTTCATGAGCCTGCCCTTACTTTGGATCCCACTGGGCAGAAACATTAATTGAAATTTTGATCACATCTTATAAAAACACTCATGCAAGAGGACTTCCAAAACTGCTCCACAAAGTGGCAAGACCTATGCGATAAATATATTTGAAACAAAGGGAGACTTTAGAGGGAGATTGATGGCAGACAGTCTTTTACTGTTATATTCTTTTTAATCTAGACATTCACCATATTTTGATAACTCCTTGTACTTTAAAAATATATTCTGTAGCATAAAATTTATGTATGCAATGATTTGATTGGCCTATGTTATATTTGTGACTCATATAGATACATGTGAAGGTAACTCAAACTTCAAGAAAATTTTATATTTCAAATTCCACACAATATAGTTGACAATTATGTTTTACCAATATTGTAAAGTCTTCATAAATAAATTCATAAGAGTAGTGAACTTGTCCTTTTAAGTGAACACAAACTCTCATACAAATCTTTGAAGGAGAAGAGCAGTTTTTTAAAATATTAGGAAATCTTCAATTTACATTGCCAATACCCTTAGCTTGACTTTCACCTTTGAGATAAATTTGAGGAAAAATAAAGATCTCAGAAACGCTGAAGTCTGAGTGCACTGATTCAGCATGTTCTTGTTATGCAGATAAATGATTAATGGAGAGTAACCAGACAATCTGTCTGCACCATTCAGTTCAGGTTTGGTTCAGTGATCCCCAAATAAGCACTTTTCCATTTTAAAGGAATATTCACATTGTGCTTAAGTCACACATGCTGGAAGAGGCTTAATGCAAGAGAGAGGACCTGATCTCAAACTAAACTATGAAGTTATACAGAAGAAAGAGAAGTAGGAAGACAAAGAGGAAGAGGAGGGGAAAGAGAAGTGGAAGTGAAGAGAGAAGAGAAAAAGGAAGGAAGGAGGAGACAGGCTCAGTTCCACCACAGCTGGCATCATTCTCCCTCAAACCACATGTGCCACCGTCACTGGCAAGCCTCACCTGTAGAAAAAATTAAATCCAGAAATAGCTCATGAAATAAATTCTGTGCAATTGAATAAGCCTGAACCAGCATTGCAATTTATGATGTTGTTCAAAGTTTCCAAAAATGAAAAGCAAAATTTTACCTGGGTGTTTGAGTCTCTAGTGTAAAGGAAAAATAAAATCATATAATATTCATGTAACTAATGTCAAATGTTCATTACTTTCATCTTTTGGCTCAAAAGTCATTCTTTTAGTAATTTCAATGACTAAGGTGTGGTTTTAATCATTTTCACAGCCTAAAAAGGGGAGTCTAATTTTGTTATAAATTGTGTATCGATTTTTATTTTAAAAGGCATCAGGTGAGATTACTATTTAATTTTCTAACGAAACAAAATGCAGACTTTAATATGAAAGTCTTTTTTCAATGCCAAAGAGGATCACCTTAAATTGCATTAACATTATTTAATAGGGCTTAATATAAATTGACATACATAGCTTCAAAGCTAAATAGTAATGTCTGGGGAAATGAAGATGCATTTTTCAAGAAAGAAGAAATGATGTGTAAAAGTCAGAATCTATAGGGGTGAAGATTTAAATTTTGATGAAGATAGAACTGTTCAATTATCAAAGGGGATCGACAGAGATATGATCTCCCAAATGAGCTGGCACCGAGTTGCTGGATTAATTGAGACAGCACATTGCGGAAGACCGCCTTGGTTTGATGATCTCATCCCTTTCTGAAGCTCTGCATTGATCATTCTATGAAATCAGTGTGCCTTGGCTTTGAAATCACATAGGCTCAGGTTTTAATCCTTACACCACTGAAACAGCGGTGTGACACTGAGAACACTCTCTGCACTGCTTTCCCCTTTATAAGTTGGCTCTAGTAATTCTTCTGATATAAGCATATAATGAGAGAATGTATATGCAAAAGATTATCTTAGCCTTTAAATAACCCCCTAAGCATACACTTGAAATGATGAGGAGTGTTCAGTTTATCCTAAGGACTTTTGGCAGAGAACATACAGTCAAAGATACCTGATATGCTGGACAGTCAACAAAGGTGACAGTAGGGCGTGCTATAAGTCATGCTCCCAACAAGCCTATGTTATCTAATGGCAGCCACAGGAAAATCTGGAGGTGCTAAGCTGCACCCACTGAAAAAGCAAATCATTCACAAGATATGAAGACTTGGGACACTATGGCACCATCTTCAAATCACTCATTCTTATTTGCCTCCACTGGTCAATAAGAAAACATTAATAATAATAATAATAATAATAAATAACAATAATAAACAACTTGTCTTCTTCACAAATACACTAGCTTTAGTCAGACTCACTTGGGTAGAAAGCGAATGATTACAGATTTAGCGATGGAGGTACCCCCCATCTTTTGAGCGGACCCCTTTCTCCATAAGAAGGCCTCATCAGAAAGCCTGCCACGTTCCATGGATGCACCAAGGTATAACAGATATTTGGTGGAGAAAGAGTTAATAAGCCAGCTCAGCACAAGGGAAAGAATATCTCAGTTTCTGTAGTTGCCCTCCACTATCTAGTTCTCCCTGTCATTTCATAATCTGACTTGGGGGTGATTTCATTCATCTTATGCTGCTTTCCAAGCCAGTAAGCACAGAAAGCATTTGAGCATCTCTACCACGCAGTGAGATTGTGAACTCACAATTCTCAGTCACAACCTTAGAAACGCTGAATGCAGCTTTGTTCATTATTAGCTATGGAAGTTTCTCCATACAGTAACAGAAGGTTTACCACACAGCAACCTCTACGCCAGTTCTGTCACTGAGGCCATGAACCCTACCTGGACCTGAACGGATCTTCCATGCAGTACAATAATGAAACCAGACAGTCAAACATCGTTTGCCAACATCCACTTTGTCTTCCATCCACTAAGGATAGTAAAAGGCAAATCTCTTTAAATGCCACAGTCAAAAAGTCATTGTTTCCTGAAGTTCATTTTTATTCTTCTAATTTCCCAAATATCTCCCTGTGGGAGGTCATAAACAATATAACCTATAATAAAATGATATGTAAGGAATTTTATGTGGTTAGATGCTATTATAACTCCCAATCTGAAACACTTACTCAAAATTGCTACATACAAACAGTGCACAGCACACAAGAATATAATTCTGATTATTGTATTACAGTCCAAAACGTAGCCTATGTGATGGTTAACGTTCTGTCAGTGTGACTATATCAAGGCATACCCAGACAGCTGAGCAAACATTTCTGGCACTGTGAGTGGATTTCCAGAATGCACAGGCATTTGAATACATAGAGTTAGTAAAGAAGACCCACCTCCCCCAGTGTCAGTGAGCATTATCCAATCCATTGAGGAACCAGAGAGGACAAAATAGGGACAGAACAGCTGTCTCTGTTCTGAAGCCGGATATCCACCTTTCCTGCCTTTGAGCATCAGTGTTCAGGGTTCTTGGGTTTTAGTTTCCAGCCCTCATAGCAGCCGATTTCTCACCCTCTTCCACCTACCAAAGAGAGCTGTACCTGTGGTTCCTTTGGTTCTCAGACCCAGGCCAAATTGTGTCACTGCCTTTCTTGATTCCCTATCTTGCAGGGGACAAATCATAGCTTTCATAAATGTGCGGGTTGATTACCATAATAAATTTCCTCTGGTCCATCAAATTTGCTATGTTTCCCTGGAGCACCCTCATGGAAGATACCCTAAATACATTTTTTAAAATGTTAACATCAAGCACTGTGAAAGGATGAGCTCCTGCACTATGAAGGTATGTTCCATATATTATTCTTTGTGTTCCACAATAGTACATACTGATGTGCAAATATACTACAGTAAAACATATATTTTTGAAAGAAAGAATAAGAAAACAAATGAAAGATTAATTGATTGAATCAGTGAACAAATTAATGAATGAGTGAAGCTGACATACACAGTCTGATTTTAAAGCCCAGTTTAGTTCAAATCCATTATGCTAATGTTTCCCATAATTCACCTGGCCCACTCCAAGCTTCTCCTTCAAGGCTGATAGATTCAAAAACTCAACTTGTGACTTGATTTTTCTTACCAATAAAACACTAAAACTGACAAGTTAGGAATTCCAGAAAGATGGAACAGAGAATGTTAAATCATCTAGTATGGTTGAACTATGAGCGTCTATATTATGGAGAATATAAAAATGAATATAAAAAATTTTCAGACAAAATTTTCTCATATTGTAAGTATGGGAAGCCATGCTATATCAAAATATAAATTATTAATATCAAAGTCTATTTCTTTACTGATACAAAATTCCAGAAAACCAAGCAAAACTAAATGATTATTATGTTGTTTGGAATATTTATCTTGCCAAAATTTGTGCTACAACTTATTGGGATCAAAGGAGGAAGGAGTATGCTGGAAAAAATGGTATAAGTGGACAAAAATGTTCTTCAGTAAATAATTATAAAATGGACAGATCAAAAAAACAATAGTACAAATAAAAAATTTGTATATATACACAATATGTGCCTTAGGGAAATACGTATAATATCTCAAATCCACCGCTAAACTTCAGACACTAATTCAAAGTGACTGAAAGAATTGAGAGAAAAGGGATGAGATAGAACTCCCTTTTGCTTTATAAGCCTTGAATTGATATGAACATTAAAAACTATGTGCATATATCACACTGAAATTGAATTAATAATTTAAACGTACTGATACACATATAAAAGCAAACCTAAACTGCTGTGTAATTGATTTATTAATACCTGAGCATACTGGCACAATAACCTGAATGATGGTTTGAAATAGAGCTTATTAAACATATTTAAAAAATAATATGAGGAATAAGATGTTTTCATCTGTGTTTGTGTGCCTGTGTAAATATAAGCATTTTCAACAACAAAACAGAAGTAATTTCCCTTCTTAATGAACGCAGCACTCTCTCCCATCTAAAATGGTTGTCACTATGATAAAAGTATTTTCACATAACAAAAATAAATAGCAGAAAAATATATAAGACAAGACAACTCTCTTGCAATCACTACTGCATATTAATTAGCTGAGAGGTTGGAGTTATTTGTGTAATAAGACACACCTTCATATATGTCATTTGTTAAATACTAATACATATTGGGCTTCGTCAAGACAGTATTTAGGGTCATTCATAGAGCAGTTGGAAAAGAATAAAATTCATACGCCCCCCTTCTGAATGCTCCTGGTATAATTTTATTCCTTCGAGTTATTTTGCACTTTACTATTTTGTAAAACCACATTGGCTCCATGTTCAAGAACACTGGAAAAATGACAGCGCTAGTGGTCTTTCAACTATTTCACTGCATTACACATAGCATTTAAAAATAATCTAAGACATCTGCAGGATGGATCCTCCCCAGAATTTGATATACGTCCATGATTACTGCATGGACCATATAGAGAAAAGGGGAAGAGTCTAAGTGTTGAGTCTAAGCCAGGCGTTGGAAGTTTTTGGTTTACTTGCCCGAGGGTATTGTGAGTCCTTTCTCTTTCTTGTTCTAGATGTTGCCGTATTAGTTTCCTTATTATTAGGACAAAATGCCTTACACCAATGACCAAAGGAGGAGGAGTTTAATTTTGGCTCATAATTTCAAAGAGTTCAGCCCATGGTCAGTTGGCGGGATTTATTTTCTTCATACTGGGGAGTCTTTTAAGGCTGGAGAAATTCTCACTAGTGTGAGAAAATATGTTAGGAAGCTCCATCTGTTCAGAAAAGCAGGAAAAGTTACAATCAGAAGAGATCATACATCAGGAAGTCTAACAAGAGCATGCCAAGTTGCTGAGACAGTGGTAACAGAAGGGACATTCAGGGAGGGCGCAGAAACAGTGTGTGCTCCGATGTACATGCTTGCTTCAGTTTAACAGGCACTGACTCACTCCAGTAGCATGTGTTCAGTCCCAGTCACATTTCAGTCATTTTCTGAGATTTTCTTATATACAAACAGAGTATAAATCTTAACTGTAGCAGATTCTGGCAGTGATGTGGACAAGTTTAAAAGGAGCTTACATGGAGTCAAAAACATTGCCTAAAAGATATTTTCTAGCTATGAACGACTCCACACATATAGCATATTTTATTAAATGAGTAACATGTTTTACTCTGAAAAGAATTCAGAGGATGCTCATCCTTCCTATGAGTGCTATGAAACTCCCTATGTGAGCTATTGACCTGAACTACTGGACTTAAAAATACACACAAACTGAAGAATTTAACAGGTAAATTGAGAGCTCAGGGCCTTCCATTCTATACTCTGTTACCTCATTCTCTTACACTACCAGTTCTTAGACCACCTGTTGGGCTTGAAAGTTTGAAACCTCCCCTGCCAGCACCTGCCATCCCCTTAGCATCAGGGACATGTTGACATGTTGCAGATCTTCGTTATTGATCAGGACAGTTTCTCTGGAGAACCACTCATATACGCATAGACCCCAATTATGAGCTGAGCTTTACTTTCCACAGAGGCCTATTACCATTGCAGTCTTTCTCATTATATAGTTAGTGTCCCTTATTGATTAAGCATATTCCCTTGCCCTCCTTTCAAAGCACTGTGAACCCACATGAGAATAAACCTGAGATCGTATTTTGATCACCCCCTTATTGGGACCATACCAAACCAGAGACTATTTCACAATCCAAATAATGTTGATGAAACTGTGCTGGATGGAATGTGGGTGAATGTATGGAGAAAGTTTGGAAAAAATATTAGCAAGTGATGACTGATGGTAAACTGAAAAGCCAGAAACATGCTCTGAAGGAGAGAAAGGGGAAGATGAGGGGTCAGGAGCTGTGTTGTCAGATCTGCTCACTGAAAAGGAGGAGACAGAAGGACGAAGAACACGGTACGCAAGTTGCCTTTGAATAGAAGGGAAAATCTCACCCCCTGAATCTACAGTTTAAAAAGACATAAGGACGCAGATACATTTGAAAATGGATTGGTTTTTCTTAGTGAAATAGAAAACAAGTTTTTCTGCTAAGAGGATGAAACTTAGCAATTGAGTAATCACCTTCTCAGTATTGGAGGATCATCTTCTTTCATTATATCCAGATTTTTGTATAAAAACCTCTATCTGAGGTTCCTATACAAATTCACTCTAGAGGACATTAAACCATGACAAGTTGGTAAAGATCCAAAAGCTCATGCTAGATGCGCATGCGTCCTAACCCTCCTTCCCACTTCGGCATGGAATCCGTCCATCTAAACCCTTTCACTGAAATCTTTTTCTCTGCTTTTGGGTTTACTGAATTTGCTATCCTTAGCCAATCAATTCAATGTAAAAAAAATTGTTCTCTTATTTGCAATTATTGCAATAGCCTTACTGTTATAACTCATTATGAATTGCCAGCACATACTCATATAAATTCATGGAGTATAAAAACCTTGGGAAGAAAAGAGGAAAAAATTCATAAGAATGAAGATGTTTTAAAACCACTGGCCCATTGAAAATCGCTAATCGTTGTGACCTTCACAGCGGTACAGTGAGTCCTCCAGCTTTGTCTTCCTTAGGTGATTTTAGGCCATTTCCACAAAGAGCTAATCATTGAACTATTCCATTTGTAGAGGAGACCT
This sequence comes from Dinomys branickii, assembly GCA_004027595.1. Lineage (NCBI taxonomy): Eukaryota > Metazoa > Chordata > Mammalia > Rodentia > Dinomyidae > Dinomys > Dinomys branickii. The sequence goes on along the minus strand of PVLD010003276.1, from coordinate 41,726 downwards.
AATGGTTAGAGAAACTGCAAAGTGGAAAAAAGGAACAAAATGGTATTTTTATCTCTTTGTTAACATCCATAATTATTTTACTGTATCTAGGAAAAGAAGCACAAAAGGAACTCAGTGGGACCCACATGCAATGAAATGCTGCCGAAGCAAAGTGGCCAAGCTTAAAAAAGGAAAAGTAAGGAAGGATTGAAGTGAAAAACAGGCCAGAAAGTATGTACAACTGAATCTACGAGCCACCTGTTATACATTTTAATGTACTGAGTTAGCCTTTCTGTGACTAGGACACAATATTCAGCTCCCACAATTTAAAAGTGGAGAAGGTAAACTGGACTCATGGACCCAGACAATTCAGTCCGTGGTCAGCTAACCCCAAGGCAGAGACACTGTCATAGTGGACAGGACTGGTGAAGCAAGGTTGCTTAGTTCATGGTGACCAGGAAACAGACAAGGGTGGCATGGGTCTGGGAGTATAGCTCAGAGAAATCATTACACATATCTACATAATTTTCATTGAGATAATGGCCAGGAAATTATATTCAAATATTAAGAATATTTAAAGTTACACAGAGATTAGTTTAATTTTAAATTACAAATTATGGCAAAATATAGATGTGCACCAAGATGGAATGTCATAATATCAAATAGTCAAATGAAATTTCACAGAGACAACGAAATGTTTGCAAAGAAGATGAGAGGCATATAAATTTGCTGTTGAGAAGAGAGCAGAGTCATTGTGCAGGAAAGGGACTGAATGAATATGATAAGGTGACAAATATCTACAGAGAAACATTTTTAAACACTTTCACTCACTAATGGAAGCTTGGCAGCTAAGCTTGTGTTAGACTGGATGGAACTCAATGTGTTAAACATTCATGTTGAAAAAGTGCAGTGTAATTTGGGGCAATTATTCATAATCTGTTCAGTGAGTACCTCAGTACACATATTGATTGACACCTGTGCATATTTTACCAATGGCATAAAAGGAGAACTGCAGGGGAAGATTGCATGGTGCTGATTTTCCTGCAGAAGCCTGCCATGGCTGGCACTCCTGACACAAACTGTGATGTTCTTCTCATCAGAGGAGCTCAGGTCCTCACTGTCACCCTAGACAGGTGCTCTTCTGTTTTAGGGAGCACTGGTCTTTGCATCAAGTGTCGTTTTCTTGCTCCGCTGCAGATCCGCCAGCCTTCCCTGACAGGTCCTTCACTCTGCTGACATAGATTTTCTTTTTTCCAGCACTAACCTTGGAGAATTCTTAGTGCAGATCCTTGGTATGGACTTGCATGAGACACTGAGAAGTCCATGCAGCTGGACTCAGGCAGAACATTGCAGTCGATCCAGGCCCTCAGTGGGATTCCTCAGGTCTCTAGCGTGCGAATGGATCTCTTGCACTCTTCTGGATTTGATTTTTTGGATGAATATTTATTAGAAAGGAATCCTATAAATTATGTGTCCTGTATTGAATCTATTCCCTTAAACCACTGACTACAGCAATAAATCTAAAGCAAATGTTCTGTGAGATGTCAAATTGATTCACACAGATTTAATAAACTAGTATAGTACACACACAGAAAAATTTCTACAGAACAAAGAAAGTAGAGACTGGCGGGGGATATCTTCTAGGCTTTATAATATAAAATAAATATTTCTTTAATGAGTAAGTCACACTATTGTCAAGTTATCTCCACCCATTTCTTTAAATGACAATGTTTCTTTGAATAACAAATGTCTCATTTAATAACTCAGTTGTGACATGCTAAACTCCTAATGGTATCACATTTACTTAAACAAGGGATTCTTAAGATTCAGTTCTTTAAACACCACCATCAGCATCATTTCCTAGAAATAGATGTTTTCAAATCCTACTCTAATTCTACGAAGTGAGAAACTCCAGGAGTGGAGCCCCGCAAACTGTCACTGCTCTGACATGATTCCAATACATATTCAAATGTGAGAACCTGCATCTCAAGCCACTAACAACTTCAGGTAAATATCAACCTCTTATCTGAAAAAGTTAAATCATTAGTCAATCATAACCCACTTTTAAATATATAAAACATTATGTGGAAATCAAAAACAAAACTTGACTCCAGTAATCAAAGATTAGGAAGTTCTCTTAGGAACAACGCATTTCATAAATAGTTCCAGTGTGATACTCCAAGGAGGACCCAGGAATCTGGGGGAACTTCAAGCTAGAAGTAACCATCAAAGTTAAAGGAAAAGACATAAAACATTAACTCTTTCCAAAGATAATGTTTCCAAGACTTCATCATTGTTGGTACTGTAATTCATTTCCAAAGCAAATATACAGTCAGTAAAATCAATCATCCATTGGCAGATACTTTTACACACTTGTATATAGATGTATATATGTGTTCAGATATTTGAAGTGCTGAATATAGGAAAAGTTTATCCTAAGTATTGTAAGACATTAGTCTATACATCATAATAAGTTTATTTGGAGGGACATTACTGTCCTCACCTTTTATAGCAAGACATTCATGCTTAGTGTAACGAAGAAATTTTACTCAAAATTTAGCCATGAAATTAGAAATTTCAAGGAAAACACTAATTTTCTAGCAAAAAGTTTTCCTATCAAGCAATAAGAAGAATGTATATGACAATGACGGTGAAGTACCATGGAAATCGATGACGGGCGGAGAAATGGACACAGGTGAAGCGCTACCTTCGTCTACGCTCTTCTGTATCTCAGGGCAAAATAAAAAATTGCTCCTCATCCGAAAATTTTACGAACTGAGAACCAGTAGAAACCACCCGTTGACCCTCTCCCTCTCTCCTTCAGAACACTCTCAGCAGACGCACACACATTACTCTAGATTTATTATTTGTTCAGCTCTACGCTCATAGCTGTAATCCCAGATCAGCTTCCTCGTATTGCTTTTTGAAATATTGCTCCTCCACGTCAAGCTGGTCTACACTCTATTTTCTAACTAAAACTTCTTAAGTAAAACCGTGTTAACATATACCTCCTTTATACAAAACTCCAAACCCTAATTTTTCCCATCTACGTCTACTAAAATAGAAAAGAAGAAAGCTTTTCCCTTTTTTCTTTAAGACCTCCCAGCTGGAGTCCTAATCTGACCTTCAATTTTTTTCTAATCCCATCCATAGATTTATGCTTAAAAAAAAATCACTGAGCCATGTCATTTCTCCCATCCTTCCCTGCATTTTACTATCTCTGCCTTATTGCCTGTATTTCCTTCCAACTGCAGTATCTCCTGCTTCTAGATCTACCGATTGAAATAATGCAAGATTTTTTTTGACTTCAGTTCCTGGAATTTCATCTGTTATCTTCCCCTGAATGAGTTCCTTTCCCAGAACATTTCTATGGCATTTATCACTTGCTCTCTTGTTAAATAAAAACTGCTTAAGAACGAAAGTAAAGACAGTATCAGCACATTCTACAAGTCATACCAAAGTACATTTCTTAGCTCTGCACATCTTAGTGGAATGACACTTAGTTTTATGAAAAATCATTTAACCTAGGTCTTTACTGACTCATTTGGGAAATTATCATGCCAAGGCATTTTCACAGGGTTGTTGCAGTGATTAAGTAAGGCAGAATATGCCCTAACATTTAAATACTAGAAAATAGTCTTAAAGTATAAACTGTTATTTACATCCAAGATTGATACTACTGTGGATTATTATTGCCTGTTTCATTTGGAATAGTCTTTCACATATTAGTTGTATGGAATTAAGAAATATTGTATGTAATTATGGAAATCAGAGTGTAAAGTACTAAGAATCTTTGCAAGAAATATCAGCATGTTAATACATGAAGAAATGTTATCTTTCAAACTAATCTCTTTGTGACAATCTGAATGTCTATTCAAGTTAGCCTCATACTACAACAAACACATTAGAAATATTCATTTACAAATATTCTCTTAGCAAGTTTATAAACCACACAAGAAATGCTCTCTCTTTATAATTATATCACATTTTTGATGCAAAATTTTCACAATATGGAAATCCAATTTCACCAAAATTAGTTCATAATAATTCAGAACTTTTGGAAAAGAATCAAATCCAAATCCAAGGTAAGTATCATACTGGATATGATCAAAATAATATTAAATATTCAGATACATCCTTTGCATGGGCTAGACATGTGCCAGTCTAAGTATAATCAAATTTTCTTATGTTTAGGAAATGATGGAACTTGTAAGATACCATCAAGTTGAATTTACACCCTGATTTGAAATAGATTTTTAAAAATTAAAAACAAAATCTGATAATACATAAAAGGGATATGAAAAAATTAAGATGTGTAATGTACATGTGCAATCTCCCCCAGCTAAATGTTATCATTTTATACTGCAAATATGCCCTAATAAAAATAGAAACTAACATAAATAAATAAAATTCTGATCTCCAATATTTGTTAGGGATCATATTACAAAAGTTATCTAAATTTCTTCAGATTGGCCCATCCTATTTTTTTACTGTTGATATTATCCTAAGAATGAAATATAGATTCTCATTACTGTGTTTTAATTTCATTCTTCCAATTGTATTTTTAAAACATTATCAGTATGCTCTCATATATTTATTTAAGGTGTATTTTGCCTTGTTTTTACTAGTTTCCATACCATGAATGGTTTGGGATTGGTAAAATAACACCTGAACTCTAACCTTAAAGAAATTGTAGAATGTTGGGCAAATTGTTTTGTTTCTTATAACTTTATTTACTTTTGTAAAATAAAAAAGTAAAGTTATACTTCCTTTTGTGCTTTTTTTAAAAAAAAAATGATGTATAATTCTTAATGCCATTTGCTATAGTTTTCTCAGGGGGTTATAAATTTAAACTATTTTAAGAACAATTCTTTGTCCGTTTTTAAAAATGTGGCTGTCTCGATGTTGCTGTGTTGATTCTATTCATTTGTTCTGGTTTTGAGGCTAAATGCTTAGGACCAAAAAACCCGTATTAGAACAGCTGGTCACTATATCTGACATTGTGTGAATACAGTACTGATATTCCAAATGAGCAACAGACTCAACCTTTCCTTTGGGACCAACTTTCACTGTGAAGTGACAGAGCTCACTAAGGTGGAAAGTGAATTCAAATTATCATGGTGAGGGCTTTTAAAAATAAAGCACCACGAAAATTTTGTGAGTCCTTTATCTTTTCAGGTCACACACTCTTCTGTAATCCACTTATTCAACTGAGCTCTTTAAGTAATTTTTACTTTTTTTCTTAGTACTTTAGTGACACTATCTCTCATCTGTCAAAATACAGAGAACTTTTCTAAAGTATTCATATATTTGTTCTAATATTTGAAATAGACTGAAATTTATTCCCCAGTCTTTCTGAGTTTTGCATTATTCTGCTTAAAAGAGAAGCATACATAAAAAAAATCATCTATGTAAGTGAAATATCTGCCCATTTTGAGATAAAGTTTGGAAGATTTATATTTCTGAACCAGCAATAATTGTATCTGTTAGTAAAATTAGTATCAGTACGTTGAATGTGCATGTTGAAAAATTTTTGCAAACTGTGGTCCATAAACTTATTTTGAGCATAGCAAAATTTCACAATAGTTTAAAAGTAGTCACAAAATAACTTTTGAAAACTTATAATTTTAAAATGTGCCCTCTGCCTTCTTATCTATACATACTTCTCAGGAAACAGGTATATCGCTATTTTCCTTCCAATAGTTCCAAAATTCTCTCTCTCTCTCTCTCTCTCTCTCTCTCTCTCTCTCTCTCTCTCTCTCTCTCTCCCCCTCTCCTATAAATATATATATAAAATCATTTTCTTTTGTAATGTTTAATTTTTGTGTCATTTTGATTCCACTATTTGTAATCTATTGTACACCATTTATTTGAATATACAGTTGCTGTGATAAATATATGGTTGAGGTATCTTTTAAAAAAAGAAAACTCAAAAGAAAGTTATCATATTTCAGTATAAATTTCCAGGCTGTCATTTCTAGACTACTCCCCTTGACTTTCACTACTCAAAAGCTTGACTAAACTTACACTATTGTCTGTTCACTTTAAGAACTTCACAGTTGTCCTCATCTAAACACGTCCGTTTACACAAACACTCTTGTATTCTGTATCGATGTATTAGGAATTCATAAGAACCTACTTAACGGACAGCACTAAATTAGATCTACAGGGAGAAAAGAAAGGAGAAACCAAAAACGGGTGCAATAACTAAAACCAGATGTGTAGAAGAAGACGTCCCCCAGTGAGAATATTTCAGTTTGTTATTTGCCCAGGCAATAATTCTTGTTTCGGATCCGGTTGCTCCTGTCTCTTAGAAATGGCTGGTCACTGTGATGCATGGCTGGTCACTATGATGCACATTGTAAGAACCAATCCCCAATTGACAAGCTATTCTGCCTCTGTACTTCCTGCTTGCTTATCTCATATAAGCCCTCGACCACTAGAGATCAGGGCCTGATAGTTTGGTGATGATTCCAATTAGTGCTTGTCCACGTGAATAAATCCTCCTCCAAATCCTGGGTGTTGTTCAGGTGTTTCTGCTCACCGTTGCATATATAGAAACATCAAAAACAAAGTTGGCCTCCTGTGCCATTCATCTAGTCCTGTTTGTTGCTATAGCTTTTTGGTTATAACACAGTCTACTAAGAGAACAAGCTTTCCAAGTTTGCAGCCAGTGAGAGAGTGGACTTGCTCTCAAGCAGCTTGATGAAATTACAGTAGCAGAAAAATGTACAAGTCAACAGTAATATGATAGAGAACAATATTTAGTGATAATAAGAATGGTTTGACTCCAAAAGTTCAGCAGTATTGAATTCTTCTTGATGTTGAGAGGTGTCTCAAAGTCAGATATGTATATCTTTCTTGATTAAGATTATCTAGAAATTATTATCTCAATTAAAAATGATGGAGAAGTTCTGGGGTGTAGCTCAACAATAAAGAGAGTATTTAGTATGCACAAGGGCCTAGGTTCAATGTTCAGCACTGAAAAAAAAAGTAATAAATAGATGTTCAGAAATATTTACTGATTTATTCCAAGCTTACAACTAGTATATGACACAGCTAAACTCTCCAATTCCTTGTCCACTGTTACTGAATATTATCTTGGTAAATGTGACATTAAGAAACTGTGATGCACTCCAATCAACATATGTTCTGTAAAGGGAAGTTTCTGAAAATATCACTTCCTAAAGAAGATGGGTAAACACGTTGGAAATACACTTATCCCATCATTCCCTCATCATCATTGATTTCAAAGGTTAATGATATCTGAGAAGCTGTCTGACTTGCCAGATTAATGAAGTTGGAATAAATGACATTTTGTCCCTGCTACAAAGTACAGGTGTTGTAAGTGTCATGTCTTTGAAAACGAGGAAATGAAGTTTTAGAAGAAAACAACACAGTAGAAATCTGAGAGTCCCTTGTCCTCAGAGGTCCTGCACTGGGCTTGACTCTTTGTGTCATAGACGAATTCCAGGAGGAACAGACATCTGGCAATCACTCAAATCTGATAATTTATTGACTCTCACCTGGAGATTTCCCTTACAGAACTCTCTGTAGCTGTAACTTGGAAAAATGCTGTAAAAGGTTTATTTCAAGAAAATAAATTGTTCACTTATAATGAAGCGTAGATAAGAAACATGGCCACTTTATTTTTAAAATGATCAAAATCTTTCCAATAACCCCTTATACACAGACACCCCCCCTTTCATACACACACTATAAAAAAGCTTCTCCAAAAGATTCTCTTGCCTCTAATTCTTCCAATCACATTGCTGTTCTGGTGAACCATTGTTTCAAATTAGTGATCCTGTATCGCTGTTGTCTTATTTATGACTGCAACAGTTCTGGGTTTTTAAAGAGAAAGAGAAACTGGAAAGCAAAAGCTAGGTACATTTCAAAACACTGAAAAATGAATATTGAAAGGATCCAGTAGGAGATGGTGTTCCAGTAACAGCCTATGTGTCACAGAATGAAATGTAAAGGTAGATGAGAATGCCTGCTCTACGCAGAGTGGCACTGTACACACTTGCTTAGAACATGATAGCCACATCTGAGCTGTGGATTACAGTAGCAAGGAGAAGTATCAGGTCAGATGTACACCATACGCTGTGTAGAATAGGGGTGGTGTAAGTTAGAGCAGTGCGCAAGATAAGAAACTTTAAGCTCTGTTGATAACATATTCATGACCAGGGGCATGCTTCCAGCTTCACGGAACATGAACCCCGCTGTGAGCAAGGGCCAATATGCTGAATCACATGCTTCTGATGTTCACTAGTTCAGTGACCTTTGGGAAGCTATTTTTCTCCAATCTTTAGTTTACTTCATAGTAAAATAGATTATATAGAATTTCTTCATTAGCTTGTGGAAGAAATGAATGGGATAAAGCATAAGTACATAAGGAGCAGAATGTTTAGGGGTCCAGAGTTGAAGTCCAAGGGTGAGAACAAGGAGGATGTTAGAGAACACCCCTCCTTTTAAATTAATCCTCTGTAGTCTACTTTTGTTTTAAAATTTAAAAAATTAAAGTAACAATAAAACAGAATTTCAAAATAGGTCAGTAGAAGAGTTACAATAATTACTACATTGCATATTGTTGTCTTTGTAAGGGACGGCAACATTTAGCACATCATTTTAAAATAAAATAATTCTAGTCTTAGTGCAAGCCTCAAAATGTGTCTTGAGAAAAATCTCAGGGGGTTGTAAAGACTTAACCTTGCAGTCCTGACTTTACCCTGGAATGCTTCTCTAAGACAAACCTTGCCTGAGTTGTTTCACCCCTCCCTTGGACCTAGATAAACATTGTATCTAAAAAGAGACATATAGAACAGAGTACAGAAAGTATATACCATTGTGGCTGGGGCCTGACCTGATCATGTAGCATGAGGAAAACAACTGTGGCCAGGCCTAAAACATTCCAATCTATTACCATGGAAACCAAAAATGTATATAATGTGGGAACAAAGGCAGTTAAGGGCCACATTCCTGATTAGCAAACTGGCCATGGGGGATGGCAACTGGACCAAATGTTTTCATTAAAGTTAATTAAAACTCTATTTGTTCTGAATGAGTTCTTTGATCTCCTGTGGAGTTCAGCCCAATTTTTGCCATAACATTTGTAGTAGTTATTCAGAGTACAAGATATAGCCATGATAGCTTGTCCAAACAATATTAGCAGAAATCATTTTCAGTGAACTAAGAGAAATGATAGGTGTAGCAGAGGTTTCATGAAGTAAACCCAGACTGAAAGGGAAATACTACAAAGAATTAACAAATGGGATCTCACCATATTAAAAAGCTTTCGCGCAACAAAGCAAATCACCAATAAAGTGAAAAAACAACCAACAGAATGGGGAAAAATTATAGCCAGTTGTCCCTCAGACAAAGGACTTCTATCTAGAGCATAGAAAGAATTGAAAAAAGTCAGACCCCACCCCCAAATTCAAAGACCCAATCCAAAAATGGGCATCTGAGATGAATACACACTTCTCAGATGAAGAAATAAAATGACAAATAAATACATGAACAAATATTCAGTGTCACTGGTCATTGATGAGATGCAAATTAAAGCAACACTGAGAGTCCATCTCAATCAAGTAAGAATGGCTATCATCAAAAAATCAACATATAATAAATGCTGGCAGGGCTTTGAGGAAAAAGAAACTTTCTCCACTGTTGGTGGGAGTGTAAACCAGTGTAACCACTGTAGAAATCAGTGTAGGGATTGCTTTAAAACCTAGGATTAGAGGTTCCATTCTACCCAGCTATTGCCCTTTAGGGTATTTTCTCAGAAGAATTAAAAACATCATACCACATCATACCATCATGCACAGTATATGTGCACCCATGTTTATAGCAGCACAATTTGTAATAGCTACATCTTGGAAACAACCCAAATGCCCATCAACTGAGGAACGGATAAAAAAAGATGTGTTTTTTACATAATGGAGTACTACTTAGCCATAAGGAAGAATAAACTGGAGACTTTTATAGGTAAATGGATGCAACTCAAAACAGTACTCATAAGTGAAAGAAATCAGACCCATCTGTGTAAGCATTGTTTTTTTCTCACTGATATGTGAAACTGAACAAGTAAATAAAGTCCAACGTGTACAATAGATAGTGAATTGGGAATAAATTGTTCAAAAGGAAAGACAACTGTGATGGAAGAAAGTAGAAAATAAGGAACGCAAAAAGAAAAAATATATTTATACACAAGAAAATCCTCTGTAGTTTTAATTTTACTCTTGGTATTGCACACAAACCAAACTGTCTCTGTCTCAGCTTCACCAAACTCCTGTCCCCATATGAACTTGAGCTTCAAACGGCACCTCTACTCCCAGACCTCCCTTACCTCCACATCCTTACAGAAAGCCCTCTCCTGAAATGTTCTTTATGCCTTTGCCCGATAAACTCCTCTTTACCCTTACCTGCTACAGTTACAGTGGATGCTCAAATTATGGCTGGCCTCACACAAGAACAATTTGAGTTATGAGCTTATGAGCAGAATTTTAAGTTTAACGGTCAGCAAAGTCTTGTGTTATGACCCAAATGCCAGCCACTTGTGCAGTTGTAAACACAGACTTGCAGTGCCAGAGTGTAAGTGTACATAAGCATGAGTCTGAGTCCAGATTCCCAATGTACTCCTACCAAATAACAAACACCTTCTATTGCATCCTCCCTTCCTGCAAACCAAAAGTGTTAACTTGAATGGTGAATACAGTATAAAATTGATTTTTCTGGTAAACTTGGCACATTTTATAACTTTTTAATGAGTACACTAGAAGAATTATGGGTGTTTCTGATAAATTGCACACATTATACAACCCCTTTTTATTATGAAAATGGTTATTATGAGAAGCACCTCATTAACGGGTGCTTTGTGAGATTCAGAAAACACTATAGGTATTTCCATTATTTCTTATGGAAAAAAATCATCTTAACTTACAGCCAACTTGAGTTACAACCAGCCTCACAAATGAATTGAGTTGGGAAGTCAACAGTCCATTATAGTTCTACTTTTCCAGTAACCTCACAACTTCTAATACTGCTTCTGGAGACTCTCAAAGCCTCAAAAGCAAAGGTATTCTATTTTCTAATCCCTTCATTTATCCTTTTGATGAAGCTCACTCTGTGCCATGTGCAGGACAGAGAAAATAAAGGTTTTAGGTGTGTGAATGGGCTTCACTGAGACCTTTTCTCACTATTTCTGATACTAACACGAGAAATGCTTATTAGTAACAAGCAGCAGAAAACCACTGGGACAGTTACAGCAGATGTCTTTTCTTCAAACTTTTTGTTATTTGAGAGTCAATCTCCCAAAATAAAATCAAAATTAAACCTCCTTTGAAAACTTTTTCCTCCATCTTATGTATAAATCACCAGTTCTTTAGTTTTCTGAAAAAATTTATATTGATTTAATCTATAATTTGTGTTTTTACTTATTTGGTTATTTTTTTCTTCTAAGTTGAAAATTCCTTAGAAGGGGAAATCTCTCTTTATGTCTTGGAAGAATGTGTAGCTTGATGCATGTGTCCTACAGGTTCTCAATGAATAATAAACAAAAAATGAATGAAACAAGTTTTCCTTTCCACTGTAATTTCACAGAGCCCTTGCCTAGTAGATAAATGCCCTTTGGTTACTATATTATAGATCTCAAAATCCAAAACATTTGCTGGTCATCTCAAACACTCAATGCTGAAATGATTAAAGGTTAAGATTTCCATCTTCTCTGGAAAGTACTTCCTTCAACTAAGCTCAATTTTAGTACAAAAATGCAGTCAAGCATGGGATATATATGTGCATAGTAAGACACTGAAAAGAGAAAACAAGGCAGTAGCTTTTCCCTTTCTAGACTTTCTATTCCTACTTTTGAGACAGAGAAATCTTCCAGAGTTGTTGGATGCTCTGTAACATAAAGTGATACAGGTAACTGACATCTATTTGTTCATACCTTCCTACCAACTGCATTTTCCCAACTTGATCATTTGTTGAGAAACTAATTTATTTTACATTAACCATCATACTGTGGAATTTGTGTTATGTTATTGTAAGGTGACTCTGATCATACTTGTTACAATTAATTATGACTTGTCAACTTGATGGGCTGATAAATGCGAAAGGAATTAGTAAAGCACTTTTCTGAGAATGTCTAGGTTGGATGTAGATGTAACCTTGGGTACTACATATGGTCCCTGGCCCCTCCCTCCCTGGTGAGGTTTTCCTACTTTGCTTCCTGGGTACCTTCAACTCAACAGCTTTATTACTCATGCTCATTCACTGTGCTGTTCCTTCCTTGGATCAGGCTTACCAAGGACTGAATGTCTTAAACCAAAACAATTAAATCTCTCCTCTTTAATGGTAGATGTCTGATAATTTATCTCAGCAATGGGAAAGCTGTCCTACTCATTTAATATAATGTCTGTTGCTGTTTTATAATGTTTAATAATTTTAAAAGGATTCTGCATTTTATATTGCCTTGAGGCCTAAAAATTATGCAACTGATTTCAATATTTGTTAGGATGGAGCTAGCAACAGTAATATCAAACAGTGGCTGAGACTGGCCTGTGCCAAAAGACAGCCCCTTCAGCACTGTGTTTTTGAACTAGGGTGGCTGCCAATGGGTGTTAGGACTGCATGCCCCATTGATCTCCGGAAAGGGAGACTGTCTCTTCTCTAGACTTCTAAATCAAAGTGATAGCCTTCATTCTGATTGGTTTAACTGCATCAACCTCTTATAAACAATCTCCAGGACAAGGAAAAAGAATGTAACGCTGCTATTCAGCAGAGTCCTGAAGTACAGGAAAACTTTCACAGACACCACAGAATGGGGTGGGCTTCTCCTGCAACTGCAATGTGCAAAAACGAATGAAATCAGGACAGTCCCAGCAAAAATAAACAGGGAAATGCATACTAGATGGTAAGGTTTATTTTGATGGCTACAAAGAAATTAGATATTTACAAACATACTAAGCAATGCTGCTGTGTTTAGTAAAGAAAAACTGTTCAAGAGTGTAAAAACATATACATAAATTATGTTTATATAAGTTTGTTTTACACCTTCTGCTATGCAGCCAAAGCACAGATATTTAATGACTGACTGACCAACATGGATCTAGTAAGCTATTATGGGTAATTTTTCATGCAAAAATTATACAGTTTCAGTTGTGGTGGTGCATGCCTTTAATCCTAGCACTCCAGAGACAGAAGCAGTTTGATGCCAGCCTGGGCTACAAGGTGATTTAAGGCCAATCTGAACTACATAGTAAGATCTTCTCTCAAAAGAAGACCAGACTAAAATTTTTTAACCATACAGTAAGATAAATACACCCTCCAGCTGAAGAAAATGTACTAAAAGTGCATAGAACAAATACAAACTCATCGCCAGCACGAAGAAAGAACTTCTGAGGACTTGGTGCATCTGTAACATCATAATTTAAAGGGCGTCGGATGCTCTGTTACTGTGTACAAAGCAAGAAGATGCCAGAGCTGAAGCTGACTTCTTGCAAGCTAAAATTAGAGACAGCTTTTCCTCTCTCAGTAAAACACAGGCGATACAATTTGTAAGTCAAGCTAGCAGCATTATTCTCAGTCTGCCAAGTCTTAATGAACTTTCCCTCTCAGTGACATTGTTTTCATTAATGACTAGGACAAAGCCAGTTACGTGCCAAATAGAGGAGTGCTTTCACGAAATTGAGGTCATTTCTACAACACAGTCTGATCGTTCTGAACGTGGATTATTAATGCCACTACCCGGCCAGTCAATTTGAGTCTATTTGGCAGAAAAAGTATCCATTCTAAATTCACAAAAAAATTTCAAAGTAGAATATGCTTATATCTTTTAGAAAAAATGTAAGTTTTATTTTTCAGGAGTGAAACCTTTAATTATTTCATGGATCTTTTAGTCACTTTTGTCAGTACTGGGACAAATTATTGCACATCTACAGTTTAAAAGAGGAGAGATTTATTTGAGTCATGGTTGGGAGATTCAGTCTTTGGCAATCCTGCAGCAAGGGTGGAGCAACACGTGGGAGGATCATAACAAAGCTGCTTAGTTCATGGCACCAAGGAAGCTGAACAAGAGAACATCACCAGCAAGAAGAGGTTGGTTTATAAGAGTGAGGACCTACGTGAGAGGGTGAGAGCCCAGGCCCTGAGTACAGTTTTCTATATGTAAAGTCTAATTCAGCAATATTTACCTTCTGCTAGGATATATGTAAGTCTTTGGGCCATATAGATCTGGCTGAAATTTTTAATTGAAACTATGTTAATAATTTTGCATAGTATATAGGATGCACAGTATATACTGAAATAAGCAGTTGGAATAATATTCCAAAAGAACTTCAGGAAAGAGTAATTTCTCATGAGAGGCAAATAAAACCTGAGATAAAAGATTATGTTAATTTAGTTGTAGAATGTGTCCCCACCTGAAGTTAATTCTCCCACTTTCTAGTGCTAGTAGATTTTACTGTTGCTTTAGAGAAACTGCCGATGTAAAAACCTCTGTTGTTTTCTTGCTTGAAGGAGTTTCAAGAAATCATTTCTTAAATCATCACTAAGTGGATACCTTCATAAATATTAATAAGCCAATAAACACTCCTGTCATTATAATTATAAGACACTCAAGTGTACTCATTAACTGTGGTGACCAAACCTAGATATGCACACTTGAGGCTTCCCCAAATCAGATGCACCTTCATAATTATTACAAAATGATGTCCAAATGGAAATAATAATTTCCTTTTGATTTTATAATCACATTATTTTTCAAAAATCATTATTTTTTAAACTTAATAGTGCTATTCATATTCATATTGAAAAACTAATAGTAGCAGAACATTTTTCAAGTAAAAGAGAATTTGAACATAATTTGTAGAGGATGTATTATGCAACATATATGTTTCTATAGTCTCCTACTTTCACTTAAAATACTATATAATAGAACATCTTCCCAAGCTGACTTCAGTAGTTATATATGTTTCTACTATAGTTTTTCATTTATCACTTCATGCTATTATTGAACATTTAAGTTGCTTCTAATTTGGGGTTATCATTAAATTATGATATATAATATAACATTAATATGCATTCTGTTATATGTTACTTCCATAAAGTTAGAAAGATAAAATTATCAGAATATGGAGTCAAAACACAACCTTTAAAAAAAGCACAAACTTTTAAGGTCAAAAATTTCTAATAAAAGATTACACAAATACTCTTTTACATATTGGGAATTAATCTATTTTGCAAAATTGCAGGATGTAAATCCCTCATTCATATCATACATGAAAACAGATTTCCCTGGATTGCTGAGTTATAGGTTTAAAAAGTGGATCATTGTAACTGACATAGTTGAAAACAGCTCAGTATGCACAAGACTAAGGGCAAAAATATAACTATCAACAATTTAAATAATTACTTCTTTAAAAATTTTATGACTACAAATAAATATTTTACTTCAAAATGCAGATTGAGTAGCATATCATCTAATATTTTAATAAAAATCTTTAATCCAAATAAATAAGAGCAAAGAACTTACATAACTTCCCTCTAGACTATGAACCAAGGATATACACAGTAACCTCCAAAGAATGGCAACCCCACAGTAACTATATGAGAAATATTTTCCTGCATGAGAAATATTTTTCTTCACTAATAATTTAAGGAATTAAAATATACAGAGAATTCTCTTTATAAAAATGATATTATCTGTAAATGGTAATACCTAGACCTGAAATCAGTGAAAATCATCTTGGAAAATTAAGCATATACATATCAAAATGCTTTCAAGAAAAATCTTAGTATTTACTTAGGGAAAAAAATTAATATCATGTATTAGCCACAAAAATGCCTTAATACATAGTGTAGGGATGTAGAAAGAACCTAAAGTCTTATAGTTGGAGAAATGTTTCCCAAAGGTTCTCCAGTTAAATCCTTAGGCCCAGTATGCTGCCACTAAGTAGTGGGGACGCTTGGGACACAGGCTTACGGTGGAGCACGGGACAAGCACCCAAAGGAGATTAGAGATCCCAGGCTGTCTTCTCTCTCACTTTGCTTTCTGGAATATGTAGTGCTCACCAAACCATGCGCTCCAACATGAAGTGCCACCCTTGCCAGAAGCCCAAAGCCATTGGGGAAGCACTCAATCGTGCACCACAAACTCCAGAACTCTGAGCCAAAATAAACCTTCACTATTTATAAGTTAATTACCTCCATTCACTTGTCATCAACAGCAAGCTAATAGTCCTAGTAATTAAATATTGATAAAATTAATTATCAGGAAAATTAATCATATACCTAATAGTGTCATTAAAATAACTTCATAAACTACATTTCAAGAAAAAAGAAGATATTTCCAAGTCACATGAAAGCAGACTACAGAGTCTTCAGATATATCCACACATACCTTTGACAAACCAAAGACTGACATGTTACACACCAAAATAGTAGCAACAGTTTTTCTATTCATTTTGCTTTCTTATTTTTTCTTAAAATGTATTAATTGCTCTTCAAATTTAGATGTTGCTGCTCTTTTATTTTTAAGACTCTCACTCTAATAATCAAGAAGCCTATTACTCTCTGGGCAGCTGAGACGTGTCCACGCTCGGACCTGGATCTCTGGGTCAGGGAGGAGCTCAGCCCACAAAGCAGCATCTAGGCACTTACCTGCCTGCATGCAACTCTGGGCAGGTGAGGCCTGTGTGTGTTCGGACCTGGATCTCTGGGTCAGAAAGAGCTAGGCCCACAAAGCAGCATCTAGGCGGCTCGCCTGCCTGCGTGGAACTCTGGGCAGGTGAGGTATGTGCATGCATGCTTCACTCTGAAACTTTGGGTCAGGGAAGAGCTTGGTCCACAAAGCAGCATCTGAGGAACCCACTTCTGTGGAATTCTGGGCAGGTGAGGCATGCCCGCACTCCGTCCTGGAACTTAAGGTCAGGGAGGAGCTCAGTCCACGAAGCAGCATCTGAGCAGCCTTCTGAGTGGAACTCTTGGCAAAAAGCTTAAGGGACATTTTCCCGAAGAGAGGGAGCCATTGGAGCAGCCTTTGCAACGGACTTTTGCTTGGTGAGCTGCCTGGGTAATTTGTAGCTCAATACTTTTCATCTGACATCCAAAATGACAACACAGAAGAGCAAAATGCAGTCTCAGAACTCAACCCCGCCCAGAACAAGTCCTGGACACAATGATATAGGAGAACTAGGAAGCCACATACCTGCAATTTCTGGAATGATCGCATCAGAAGTAAAGAAAAAACTCCATCAGGCCATAGGAGAGATTAACGCAGAAATAATCTCTCAGGCAAAAAAATGAAGTGAAAATAATAATGGAAGAAATGCTCTGCACATATAGAGAAGAAACAGATGAAAGAATAGATGAATATAGGAAACAAATGGAAACATTACATGAACAATTTAGGAATAAATTACAGTGAATGAAACAGGCCCAAAGAGATTGCCAGGAAACAAAAACTTACATTGAAAGGTTGCAAAACCACTTCAATGAAGCTGAAGATAGAATTTGAGATCTTGAAGACAGCATGGCAGCTAGCAAGCATGAAAGGAAGGATCTCATAAAGTCATCAAGGATCCAAGAAAAATCAATCCAACAGCTGCAAGATGAGGCAAAAAGATGTAACATCCAAGGAACAGGAGTTAATGAAACAGCAGGAGACAACTCAAATGATATAAAAAGAATATTTGCAGAAATAATAGCAGAGCATTTCCCAAGCATGGTAAAAGATACTGAAGTACAGTGAATTGAGGCAGATAGAACCCCAACCAGCCATAGCCCAAATAAAACCATACCCAGACATATAACAGTCAAGACACCAGACATCTAGCAAAAGAACACAATATTAAAAGCTGCTAGAAAAAAAAAAAACAGATCACCTATAAAGGAAAGCCCATCAGAATCACAAGAGACTTCTCAATGGAAACCATGAAATCAAGAAGAGCTTGGAGCGAGGTATTACAGATTCTGAGACAAAACAGCTTCCAACCCAGACTGACGTATCCTGCAAAACTATCTCTCAAATTCAATGGAGAAATAAAATATTTCCACGACAAAGAACAACTGAAGAACTTCATGAGTGCCAAACCAGCATTGCAAACAGCACTAAAAGATATTCTAGACAGAGAAAAAAGTGACCACAATCTCAAGAACAGCAATAGAAAGGAACCCCCAAACAGAACAAGCAAGTAAACAGATAGCAAATGTAGGAAGACAATAACAAGTAAATAGCATGACAAGAATAAGCCAACATAAAACCATTATAACCATCAATGTAAATAGCCTCAATTCACCATTCAGAAGAAACAGATTGGCACAATGAACTAAGAAACATAATCTAACAATATGCTGTATACAGGAAACATATATTACTCAAAAGGAAATCCACAGACTGAAACTTAAAGGATGGAAAACAATTCTCCATGCAACAGGTTCCCAGAAAAAAGCAGAAGTAGCTATTATGTTCACAGACAATGTAAGTTTCAAACCAAAAACAATCAAAGAAGATAAAGAAGGCCACTACATACTAGCTAGGGGAAAGCTACAAGAGGAAGAGATAACAATCCTAAACATTTATGTACCAAATACTGGAGGACCAATCTGTACAAGTCAAATCTTACCATACATGAAAAATCAAATAATTAGTAACACTATTGTAAAGGGGACCTAAACACCCCTCTGACACAAAGAAACAGGTCAACTGGACAAAAACTCAGCAAAGAAATAAAACACTTGAACCAAAGGTGTGAACAAATGGACTAAGTAGATGTATACAGAGTGTTCTACCCCACAACATCAGAATACACATTTTTCTCAGCTGCACATGGAGAAAAAAGACTTCTCTGAAATTGACCATATTCTAGTCCACAGAGCATATCTACCTAAATGCAAAAGAACTGAAATTATCCCATGCATATTATCTGACCACAGTGCAATGAAATTGGAAATTAATGACAAAGAGAACTCCAAAAACCCCATAAACACTTGGAAATTAGACAACCTCCTGAAAAACCAATGGGTCACACAAGAAATTAAAGAAGAAATTAAAAAATACCTACAGAACAATGAAAATTCAAATACAACCTACCGGAATCTGTGGGATGCAATGAAAGCAGTCCTCAGAGGGAAATTTATAGCAATGAACTCAAATATAAAGAAAAAAGAAAGAGAGCAAATAAATAGCCTAATGCTACACTTCAAACTTTTAGAAAAAGAGCAACAAGCCAAACCGAAAGCCCAAAGAAGGGAGGAGATTATAAAACTCAGGGCACAAATTAATGCAAATGAGATGAACAAAACTGTACAAAAAATAAGTGAAACAAAGAGTTGGTTTTTTGAAAGAACAAATAAAATTGATAAACCCCCAACCAACCTTATCAAAAAAAGAAAGAACTCAAATTCATGCAATAATGAATGAAAAGGATGAAATCACTACAGATGCTACAAAAATTCAAAAGATCATTAATACATACTTTGAAAATCGTTACTCCCATCGGATAGAAAACTCAGAAGAAATGGACAGATTCCTAGAAATGCACAAATTACCAAAAGTGAATCAGGAAGATTCAAAAATGCTGAACAAACCAGTATCAATTAATGAGATTCAAAATGTCATTAAAAACTTACCGACAAAGAAAAGCCCAGACTCTGATGGATTCACAGCAGAATTCTATAAAACATTCAGAGAAGATTTATTGCCAACACTCCTGAAACTCTTTAATGAAATTGAAAAGCAAGCAACTCTCCCTAACTCATTTCTGGAGGCAAGTATTATTATACTGATACCAAAACCAGAGAAGGACCCAACGAAGGAAGAGAACTATAGGCCAATCTCTCTAATGAACATAGATGCAAAGATACTCAACAAAATACTAGCAAATAGAATGCAGTGAATCATAAGGAAAATTATACACCATGACCATGTTGGGTTTATTCCAGGAATGCAGGGATGGTTCAATATTCGCAAATCAATTAATGTAACACATCATATCAATAGAGCCAAAGACAAAAACCATATGATCATCTCAACAGATGTGGAAAAAGCTTTCGATAAAGTCCAACATGCATTCATGTTAAAAATCCTAGAAAAAATAGGAATAGATGGTCTCTATCTCAATCTGATCAAAGCCATCTATGACAAACCAACAGCCAACATCATACTAAATGGACATAAACTGAAAACTTTCACTTTAAAGTCAGGAACAAAACAAGGATGTCCACTGTCACCACTCCTATTCAACATAGTTCTGGAAGCACTAGCCAGAGCAATCAGACAAGAGAGATAAATAAAAGGAACAAGGAGAGGAAAGGAAGAAGTTAAACTATCACTATTTGCAGATGACATGATACTTTACATGGAAGACCCCAAAAACTCCACAAGAAAACTCCTGGAATTAATTGATAAATTCAGCAGAGTAGCTGGATACAAAGTCAACACCCAAAAATCAATAGCATTTCTAGGGGGCTGGGGGTATAGCTCAGTGGCATAAGCGCTTGCCTGGCAAGTGCAAGGTCCTGAGTTCCATCGCTGGCACCAGGAAAAAAAATAGCATTTCTATACATGAACAACAAACAGACTGAGAGAGAAATTAAGGAAACCGTACCTTTTACAAGAGCATCCAAGAAATCGAAATATTCAGGAATCAATCTAACAAAGGATGTAAAAGATTTATTCAGTGAAAACTACAGTACTCTGAAAAAAGAGATTGAAGAGGATTTCAATAAATGGAAAAACATCCCCTTCTCATAGTTAGGAAGAACAAACATTGTGAAACTGGCCGTACTACCAAAATTGTTGTACAGATTCAATGCAATGCCCATTAAACTACCATTAGCATACATCACAGAAATAGAGAAAACATTCCTTAAATTCATCTGGAACCAAAAGAGACCCAGAATAGCAAAAGCTACCCTGGGCAATAAGGACAAGTCAGGTGGAATCACAATCCCTGACCTGAAATTATACTACAAAGCTGCTGTAATAAAATCAACCTGGTACTGGCTAAGAAACAGACCTGAGGATCAATGGAACAGACTGGAAGTTGCAGCCACAATGAAAAACCCACTCAGCCACCTGATATTTGACAAAGGGGCCAAACAAGCTCACTGGAAAAAAGATAGCCTGTTTAATAAATGGTGCTGGAAAACTTGGCTTGCCTCTTGCTGAAAACTGAAAATAGACCCAGGTCTATCACCATGCACCAAACTCAAGCCAAAATGGATCACACATCTCATCATTAAAACAGAAACTCTAAATCTATTGGAAGAGAAAGTAGGTAAAAATCTTGAAGACATAGGAATAGGCAGAGAGTTCATGAACAAAAATCAAACTGCAAGGGAAACGCTTCAAAGAATCAGTAACTGGGACCTCATCCTACTGAAGTTTTTGCACATCTAAAGAAATCACCAGAAACGTAAAAGGAAAACCCACAAATTGGGGAAAAAATCCTAGCTGGAAATTCGTCAGACGAAGGTCTTCTATCTAGAACATACAGAGAATTAAAAAACATGTACCTGTCCAAATTCAAAGACCCAATCCAGAAATGGGCATCTGAGATGAATACATACTTCTCAGATAAAGAAATACAAATGGCAAATAAATATATGAGAAAATGTTCTACATCTTTAGTCATTCGAGAAATGCAAATAAAAACAACATTGAGATTTAATCTCACCCCACTAAGATTGGCCAGTTTTAAGAAATCATCCAATAACAAACTGGCAAAGCTGTGGAGAAATAGGGACTCTTCTCCACTGCTGGTGGGAATGCAGACTGGTGAAACCACTGTGGAGAGCAGTTTGGAGATTTCTCAGCAAACCAGGTCTAGAGGTTGCATTCAAACCAGCTATTCCCCTTCTGGATATTTTCCCAGAAGATCTGAAAACATCATATCACTGTGATATATGTGCACCCATGTTTATAGCAGTGCAATTTATAATAGCTAAATTGTGGAAGCAACCCAAATGTCCATCCACAGAGGACTAAATTTAAAAACTGTGGCATTTTTATATAATGGAATATTACTCAGCTATAAAGAGGGACAGATTTGGGGCTTTTGTAGGGAAATGGTCACAATTAGACACCATACTCATAAGTGAAATAGATCAGAGGCACATATGCAAGCAATGTATTGTGTCACTGGTGTAAGAACCTGAGGGTGGGAATATACACTAAGAGGTGTGAAGGAAATGTGCTCAAAAGTAAAGAACAGATGGGATGAGGGAAAGGAGAAAAGGAAGAAAGAGGCAAATATGTATGTATGTATGTATGTACATATGTGCAGGAGGGCTAACATGGTTCCACTATTGTCTTATGTCACTTTATGGTAAGGAATAGTTGATGGCTGGTTGTTTGATCAACCTTGTATGTTTTCTGTGTTTTCCTGAGCACACACTTCGAAGTCATCAGTACACAATGCAACAACCATTGTTGGTTCCCTGTTGCTTTGTCTATAGTTCAATTCTGATTGTACTGATATTGAGCTACTTTGTGTCTCTTTGTTAATGTTTTCCTCTTTTTTGTTGATGTTGTTCTTTTTCTTTTGTACTTTAAAAAATAAAAATTTTAAAAAAAGAAGCCTATTACTATAGTATAAACAGCCAAGCATAAGATGAAAGGTTCTCAATATTATTTCATAGAATGCTCTATTTCTCAAACAAGATAGGATTAGAATCTAGCAAACTTATATTTTATTTAAGAAGAATAACAGGTATATTTCCATAATAAAAGCACAGGGTAAATTTCCCAGTGTGTTGCAGACATCTGTGTAGTTCAGTAGTGTCAGCTGATTTATACTCTGATCCTGCTTCTACTAAACCTTCCTCTAAAAGGATAAATCTGTAGAGCAAATTGAAAACTGTCATGTTCTGTAAATATCAGGGCAGTGCCTTTCTTCCATCACAACTTTTAAAGGCCTTTCTATGTGTGAGATTCCTTCTTTCAGAATGTGATTTTTTACTGCTTAATCATTTCTTCTGCAGGTCGTAAGTAGTAGTCCTTCAGTGTAAGCAGCAAAACCAATAATCAGGTACAGATTTTGTTATGCTTCTTAGTTGTCTCATAGTTGTGAGAGCTGACATTTTAGAATAACATCTTTGTGGGAAATTTATGATTCATCTCCTTTATGCCTTTAATTAAACACTTAAGATTTAGAAGAGAAATCAAGCCTTCAAGATGGTCACCAGTGATTCTTGCCTGCTAGCATCCGTGTCTCTGGACAGATGCCTCCCTCAGTGAGTAGGGTTGACCTGTGTAACCACACAGATGTGACAGAAGTCATAGATTGTGACTGGAGAGGCCAGATAATAAAAGATACTGAGGCTTTCTCTTGGCTATCTCTTGTGTATTTACACTGAAGGAAGGCAGCTGCCATCGTGTGAGCACAAACAGCCTAATGGAAACATGTGAACTCCACCGGCAGCCCACATCAATAAGCCTTCTGTGTGATGAAGTTATCCTGGAAACTGATCCTCCAGCTCAAGCCGGCCTTCAGCTGTCTGCAGCTCGTCTAGCATGGTGATTCAGACCTTTCACTGAGTTCTAACGCTGCCTGTAGTTAGAAATGGCTATGAAAAGTAAAATCAGTCTTAGAGAAGCAAATACTAGATGGGAGAGTGGAGAGATGGATACCGCCACCATGATGACATTTCTGAGCCGCATTATCCATCAACACATGTACTGAATTTCCAAATTTGTGAAATAATACTTTATTTGATCAGTTTCAGTTGCATTTTCAATTACTGGTAGCAAAAAGTTTCCTAACTTGCTTAAAATGCACATATAAACTCTTGAAGTTGCTTTCATTCCCTTATGAAAGAAGCTTCATCTTCTGAATGAAGATGAAGAAGCTTCATCTTCTGCCACTTGCAGACACACATCTATTTGTTGTCTTCATTTTGTGGCCCTCAGCAAGCTAAATGTGTTCCACTCTTTCAAATCCTCCTAGTTTTATGCTTGCTTCCCACCCTTCCTCTAAAATTCTTGCTTATTTTTTACAAGTCGATCACAATCTGGCTAACATGTCATCTTCTCTGTGAATTTGCTCGTAGTTTACCCAGAAAAATTAACATTTCCTTCCATGGCATTTTAATAAAATATCTATCATAATATTTCCTGTATTATATTTATATATTTCTTTCTTTTTCTCTTACTATTTTCTAGTAGCCTTGATAGCAATGACCATTTCTTATGCAGTTTTGTCATGAACTTTAGTTGAGCACTTGACAGATGGCAGATGTTCACTTAAAGATTGTTGAACTAATTGACTAATTAGCAGTTCTCTCAACATATAAATACTGCTATTCTAATGTAAGATACAAAGATGAGCACCAACCCTAAATTAGAATTTTAGCCCCTAAGGCAGTGATTTTCAAACATTACTATATCTGCAACATTTGTTCACACTGCTTGAGAAATATCAGTTCCTAAAAGCCAAAACCAGAAATTGTGACTCATAATGTATCTGACTGCGTCAGTGAATTAACCCGTTGATTGAATAAACAATGGGTGGCATTACTTTTAGTTGATGGAAACTTAGGAGGTAAGGACCTACTTGACAAGTGTGAATTATGGGGATGTGTCTTTCAGGACAGTATCTTTTCCCGAACCTCTCTCTCTCTCTCTCTCTCTCTCTCTCTCTCTCTCTCTCTCTCTGTGTGTGTGTGTGTGTGTGTGTGTGTGTGTGTGTTTGTGGGTCTCCCACCTTTCCATCAGCCATGAATGAGATGATCAGCTTCTCTTTGTCACACCCTTCCACAATGATGAACTATGTGGTGTGCTTGATATATACAATGAATATTTAACTTTAAAAAACAGTTCATTAATGCATTGATCAATCCCCCTTAGATGACTGCCCCTCACTTTGAAAGTGCTTATACAGTCATTCTTGACACTTTCCAAAGCAGTTATTGAAGTCATCTTTCTCAAGTATCTTTAATTGTGCTCTTCATGCTGGCACCCCTTTACGAACCAATTCACATTTACCTTTCATGGTCATTTGATTTTGGGGGAGCAAGAAACTGCAAAGTGCATAGGTAAATAAGGTGGATGAAGACACACTCAAAGGTTGTTACGAGTCTGCCTTCTGTTGGATGACACTTGGCAGCATGCACTGTTTTGTTTTTTAAGATCACGTTTAAGACAGTCACAAAGATCGCCCTAAGAACTGCTTCAGAAAGTAGCAAAAATGTTGAGAGAATCTCAATGGGAGATACTCAGTACCCTTCTGTGCCCCACCAAACAACTGTAAGCTAGGGCATATTGGCAGACCTGTGTAAAGCTCTCACTGCCTGGTCTCCACAGATAGTTTCTGCTGAAAAGATATGGATATTAGAACAAAGTTATTTGTAGGTTCAGTCTATCTTCTCGTATGAGGGGATATATTCAAGTCTCAGATGTAGCAAGTTTTCATTTGTCATTTTCTTGGACATTTGAATGTTCATTCCAAAATAGATGCTCAAAACCCCAAAAGCTATTGAAAAACAAAAGAGAAAACAATTGGATATTTTTGCACTGAATGAACAGAACTATTCATTTACAACATCTGAGGAATAGCAGACACCTATGTTGTCATCAAAATGAGATATATATATATATATATATATATATATAATAGAGAACTGACTAAAAGAAAAGTTAAAATTAATGAATTGTACTGCTAATTTATATGGTGTTACTCCTGAGAGTGGTCAAAATGTAGTAGAATTAAATAGTGGCTATGATTGTACAGTTTTGTGTTATACTGCAAACCACTGAATTATAAAATAATGCTAGTAATAAACATACAATTCACAGCCTGTGTCTGATCACTCCCAAGCATGTCTTTTCCCTTTTATGTCTTTCTCATTCTAATTGCTATTTGCTAATAGATTATTTTTCTATGGCAAAATTAGAATCATCTATATTCAGTTAGGCATTCTTTCAACAAATTGCTTACTTTGTATGCTTTCTTGTGTCAATATGTTTTCTACTTTCTTGTACAATGGTCTTAAGTCATTCATTTGCTTTTCCTTCTTTTGAGGAACTGCCACACTCCCAATCCATAATGTCAGCTAAACTGTCAAAGACTCCAGTATTACCCAGTGTGCTAAGTGCAAACTGGAGAGGTGAATTCTTTAGGAGAATTAGGAGTAGAAGATGGATGAAGAACGGGTTCAGAGTAAGGATCATTGTGATCTTAAAGTGTCAGTGGGATATACAGATAAAACTTTCCGGAAGACCAGTAGTTACATGGTTCTGGACTTAAGACACCATAGGCAGGAACAGAGTTGAAAGTATTCCCTGGACAGGGAATTTGGGATACAATGAAACAACTCAGAGGAAGCGAGGAGTGTAGAATTAGGATTAGATTAGAGATCTGATCAAGACCTTCCTACATAAGCACTGAGCAGATCTGTAGGACAAGGTTAAGAATCCATGGCAGAATCAGACTCACTGAGACTTCTTGCTTCTATAATATTAGCATAAATGAAAACTTCTACAATGCAGACATTTTCATTCTTGAAGGCCAAGGTTCAATAAACACAATTCAAATACTTCTCTCTTCAGAGTTTCTACTGCCTCCACCCATATCTCCTGGTTTATGGACATTCAATTTTTTTATAGCAATCTATCCTTTTATTGGCTCTCTTTTCATTTATAACTAAAGTACCAATGAACTAGACCCTGAACTTGACTTCCTGAGACCTTCATAATTCATCTTTCCACACTCTGCTGCAGTACCTGATGTGAGTACTCACATCCCAGCATGTCAAGGGGCAGATGATGCAAAGACAATCAAAAAGCATAGCAAACACTGTGCAGAATTGTTAGTAATATTCATTCACAAGGTCTTTGTTCACTGTTCTGAACTATTGCTTCTTCTACTTCAACAGGGTCATGATTTATATTCACCATTCCCTGTTATGGTAATATATTCTCATAGGAGCAATCATTTGCAAAGACCTGGTCTATGGCTAATTGCCTCTATGGCAGAAAGTTTTCAATGCTTTGATAAATGGCTCCTCAAAAAGGTTACCAGCCAGGTGTGGTGGTACACACCTATAATCTCAGCTCTCAGGAGGCTGAGACAGTGGATTGTCATGAATTCAAGTCCACCCTGTGCTACATAGTGAGTTCAAGGCAGCAGGAACTACATAGAAAGATGCTGTCACAAAACACCTCCCCCTACTTAAAAATATTGCTACCACAGAAACAGAAAACTAACTGCAGCGAGTGGCTACACCAAAGGCAGGGCCATAAAAGTACACACTGGAAAAAAATTTACTGCAACTTGGACCTGACAGCTGTTTTTCAGCATGTAACCACTGGACACTTGAGACTATAGTACTGGGTAAGGATCCAACACATGTTCAGATCAAAGGAGACCAAACTAAGCACACTAAAACAGTAAACTGTGGATCTATTAATCATTTGAACGAAAATGGCAGTTAATACTAATGGTGACACTGCAGAATTTCCTGGAAATACCAAGATTCAAATGTTGGTTCTGCCACCTAATGGTTACATAGCTGTGAACAAGAGGCCTCAACTCTCTGAAGCTGTTTGTATAACTGCATCTTTCAGAGTTGTTGCCTAATGAGAACTCCTTGGTGAGGTTATTATGAAAAACATAGTAATACAGGTATGACTAGCAAAGCAGTTGATACATGGATGGTGCTTACAGTACCTTGACTTCCTGCAGTGTCTCCAAGAAAATCTGTGCCCCAAGATACAACAGAACTTCTTTGAAGTACAAGGGAGCTGTTGCTTCTGTGCTGACACATGCGTGTGTTCCGTAATCCAGGGACACACAGATGGAAAACTGAGACAAAGCTAGCTGGAAAAAGCTAGCTTAAAATATTCTTTTAAGTGAGCTGTCTGAGAATATAAATTAGATACTTGAAAGATTTTGAGCTTCCTGTTCCACTAAATAGGGTATCAGCTTAGGAGGTTTTATCTGGATGCGGATAAAGACTCTTTTCTCACTCAAGTATGGAAGGTTGCTAAATGTTTCAGAAAAATAGAATGTAGCATTTAAAAATGGGCTATTCAAAAAGTGATCTTACTTATCAAGTCTGCAGGCAAGAAGTTGTCAGCCATAAAGGAGCTGTTTTGATTCACTCCCAATAGGAGCCTAAGGGATTAGATAGTATTTTAAAGCAATATGCTAAAGATTTGGCTGATAATTCTCCTGAAGTTTCTACCACACTTGATAGACAGTGTGTGTGCAGAAAGTAAGAGCAGAGTAAACAACATTCTAGGAGACCAAGTAAAGCCAGTGGGAGGCCTTAGATTTCATTTTGCTTTTCTTCCTTTTTTGTGCGGTTATTTTTGTTTTTATTTTCTTTTGCTGTGTTTTTAAATCAAACATTCTATTGCAATAAGTCCAGGTTACTTTTGTTTTCAAGTAAATTTGACTGTGCCTGTATGAGGTATATTTTATAATGTTTCTTTCTTGTGCATGTGTTTTGAATTTTTTGAGACAGTGTCTCACTGTGTAGTCCAGGCTGATCTTGAACTCATTATGTACCCCTGGCTGGCTTCCAATTCACAGGGCTTCTCCCACCTCAGTGCTAGAACTGCAGCTATGCATTACCATGCCTGGCTCCTGAGGTATACAATATAATGTTAAAGAACACATCCAGGTTATAAAATGTGTTGCTATACCAATTAAAGAAAGTCTACCTTGTTTTAATGCTACTTTAAATCTGCTTTATAACTTGGGGCAGTGTTGATTTTAAAAATAAGAACACTACAGTAATAAGCAACAAAGCACTAAAGACCAATTATCATCAACATTTTAAAATCTTAGTGTCCCATTTTATCTCTTCTACTCTTCTCATTGCTCTACTTTATGAAAAGTACTGCTGATATTTTCCTTGATGGGAGCTGCCAGTTAATTGGTACATTTTGTTATTATTTCACATAAAAGGTCTATGAAAATAACTTTTGACCTAAGATCATTATGTATTTTCATTTATTTTTATAAAAATGCAGTAAGTGGCATTGAAGGCATTTGTGCACCAGCAGTATAAGCAATGTCTTTGTATCCTGCTTTACTTAATGTCTCAGCTAAGCGTCAAGTTCACCAAGAACCACCAAATCCTCTGTACTTGTGTGTGTTTACACTTATTCTGTATTATTTGTGTGCCTCTCCAAGCAAATACAATACCTGCAAGGGAAAATCAGAATATACTGGCTTGTCTGAGTGAGGCAATCTATCTATGTAAACAAGATGGCCTGAATCAGCACCGGAAGCTTCCCGTGGACGGTTTGATAAGTAGCTTTCACAAAGAGCAACTGTCAAAAGAAATTGCCGACAGCCTTAATATCACTTCCGTAGAAGTCTCTTTAGAGAAATAAAGCATTTTTTATTTTAAATTTATGAAATGTTTTAGGGGAATTTTATCTGTAATCATGGAGAAGACTATTCTGAATGTATATGAGCTTTTCCTTCTCCAGTGAGGTGAGGATTTTTCAAGAGTAGCTCAATATGTACTCATTTTCTGTTCAAAATGCCTCAAAATGAGATTACTAAGTAGGGAAGAAATTGATTTGGAGCAGCACTAGCCTAGGAAACTAGTGCATATCCATATGCAGGATGAGAAAATAGCTGTAAGAAAAAGAAATATTTTATATACATACATATATATATAAAAAATATGGCTGCTCAACTATTTTAAAAGGCAGCAATACTACATTTTAAATATGCCAAATACCATGTTTCTATCCATTTAGAAACTGCTGTATAAATAATTCACACTGGACTCATTGTTATGTAACAGTAAGGTTAAACCATTTTTTTCAAAAATAGCCATAAAATAATCTTCAAACCCAAAACAGCTTGGAACTGCTTAAGGATTGATATAGGAATGATTCCAGAACTGTCAGGGGGAAATATACCACAACATGTAGAAGAAATAGAAGGCAAGCAGAACTGGGACATTTTGTTCTCACATGTTAAGGCAAAAATCAGAAAATAAATGACTTTACAGCAAAAAGGAATGAGTGCAATCAGTTTCAATTACAAAAGCAGCTATTTTGTGCTTATCAGTGTGTTCAGCTGTAAGGAGAGATAAACAAAACAGAGACCCCTAGAGAGAGGACCATGCTGCTGAAGGACATTGTTCCAGGTTTAAGGCACAATCTAACAAATGGATAAATTGAAGTTGCTGAATAAAGCTGCCTTTTGGTAAACATAATTGGGTATATCTAAAACTACAGGTTTCCATTAAAACAACGTCTTTAGAAAACTAGATTTGATGTAACATAGTTTGTGTCCTGAAATGAGAAAACAGGACTCCCAGGAAAAATACTATACAATAAGTCTTAAATTCCAAAGCAAGTGGAAAACTGTTAAGCCCATTATTTATTTGACAGTAGCGGCAAAAATTGCTTAAACAACCTTGCCTGGGAATCATGAACTTTATGCATGAAGAGGAAATGCTTACTACACAAGGAAGCACTGTTTAAAATGTAGATTCACCCTTTTACCACCTTATCCTTCAGCATAATTCAAATTCACTATGGGTAAAAAATGAAATCCTTTTACTTCTGAAAACATTTAATATTTTATTGACATTAAATTGTATTGATATCAGCTTGAACTTAGAATTAAACATTGTAAGACATGGATTTCAAGCCCTTTGCAATTGCAGAAACAGACTCTGACCAACAAAGATTTTAGGGGATGTGCTTCCTTTGAGGTTTGCTATGGGTGTAGTATTTGCATGCATACCTCAAAGTCCATATTTTATTTGATTCTACATTCAGAAATAGTAAAAGAAAACAGTAAAATAGTTCTCTATGTTTCTCCCTAAAGCTATAGAAATTGTTAATTATCCTGAGCAAGAAAGCAGTAAGAGTGAAGTGGAAAGAGAGACGGGTGTTATATATGTTCGTGCCTGCTGATGCAGGACCTTTCTGGGTATCAGAGCCTCAGTGCTCCTCCCTCCACTGGGAACAACATGTCTTTCCTTATCATCTTCTCCTTCAGTTCTTTTAAATTTTATCTTATGTTTTCTGCAGCCACTCTTTATCTTTTTTAAATTTTAGTTTTACTTCTTTTTTTCAAGCTCTCCTTCCATTTTAGTCCACCTCCTGCTTCTCCCTTTACGTTTAAGTCTCAGTCAATGGTTGGTTCGGGGTGTGACCGTTTATAAGTGGCTAAGGGGGATGTGATCCATTTGTTTGATCTTGTTAATATCCACAAAAATTTGATTTTTAATTATATTAGACTAAACACGTGCTAAGCAATTTTCTTAACAACTGATTCAATGATAAAGGATATATTCACCTATGTCTAGTGATACACTTACAAACCAAGCGTAGTAGTCATCCACGTGTTTTGTACCACCATAATCTTTCTTTGGAATTGTTTATGGTTTGATTCTTAAATGTCCTCCCAGTGCTCATATACTAAAGGTCTGGTTGCTAACTCAGTAGCAGTAATGGGGGATGGTGGAATCTTCAGAACATGGAACATAATGAGAGCAAGTTAGGTAGCTGGGGATGTACTTCTGAAAGGCGCACTGAGAGTCTGTCCCCTTCTTCTTTCTCCTTCTGCTTCCCAGTGGCCATGAGGGAGAGACTTCCTCTTGCACGTGCTCCCTGCCATGACATACTACCTTGCCACAGACTCAAAGGCCTTAGGGCCAAGGAATCATGGACTGAAAATTCTGAAACTGTGAGCTTAAGTAAATCATTCTATCTTCTAATTTGTGCATCTCCAGTGTTTTGTCACAGTCTCAGAAACTGGACCAACATAGAAAATTGGTAGGAAGAAATAGGGCCACTGCTATGACTACACCTGACGTGGTGAAGCAAACTTTAGAATTGTTTCGTAGGAAGAATTTGGAAAAGTTTGGAGAAGAAAGTTAGAAAAAACCTAAAATGTGGAAAGCAAATCTTCATGTATATTTCTGGTGAGGACTTTGAAGACCAGACTCTAGATAGAAATATTTGTAGTAAAGACTATGCTGATAAGGTTGCAGATTAAATGAAGAGTTTATTAGAAAATGAACAAGAGGCAAAAAAAATGATTTACACTTTTCTCGTGCCCTGAAAATTTGAGAGAGACTGTGGTTAGTGGTGATAGACTAATTTATCTGGCAGAGGAAATTTTCAGGTAGCACAATCTTCAGGCTGTTGTATGGGTTGTGTGTTGTATGTTGGTTATGGTTACATATATTTACAGTGGGGAACAGGAGCAAAAATTAGAGCAGAAACATTTAGAATAACAAGCAATTCAACCACGAAAGGAGTGAGCTTGTTTAAAGTTGCAACCATGGAATGTGTGGAAATTAGTACTGTTAAAAAGAAGGTAAGTCCAGGAAGAAATAGTAATGATGCTTGGTGGTTATCTCAAGAATCAAGACCCTACCTATAGGTAGGTTCAAAGGTGCAAATCTGTAAATTAATCTTGAAGACCTACCTCAGAGCCCCTGAGCAGCCTTTCCCATAAAACCATCTAGGGCATTGTTACCCTAAGATTTATTTACCACATTTAAACATGAAGGCACTTAGAACCTCTGCAACTATGGTTCAAGTGGGCCCAAGTACAGTTTTTATATGTAGCAGACCTTGTCATCATCCATGTGATGCTAGTTTTGCATACATGCTGAATGCAAGAGTTACTATGCTATGAAGACTTCCATTAAAACTTGAGTAAAATCCTGGGAAACCAGGAAGTATATGGCAAGGTTGGAATCCCTGCAAGAATCCTGACAGGGTGACAATGTGAAACTGTGAGACTAAATCCAAAGCTGCAGTGGCGATCCCTAAAAGTTCAAGATAGGAGGAACATGGAATACCTCCTGAGGGAGGTTACGGCCAGCAAGTAGAGCTAAAAGTAGTAAAATCTCAAAGAGATGGGGGTTATTAGGAAGCAGTTAGATCCCAGGGATCATGTTTCATCCATTTTCTCTCTTTCTGCTTCCTGGTTTCCCTAAGTAGGCCTCCTCCACCGTGTGCTCCCACCATGTTTGTGCCACCACAGGCCCAAAGCAGTGGAGCTGTGTGACCACGGACTAAATCCTTTGAAACCAGGGGACAAGAGAAACTTTTCTTTTCAATTTCTTAGGTATTTCAATTTGTCTGTGGTTACAGAAACACGAATGCTGTGGAAAAATTAAGGGTGATGCCAAATGAGGCCACTCCACCCTCAGGCTCTGCCAGCTACAAACTATACCTATACAACTGTAAATTTAAGGGTCAGAAAATAAAAGTTAAGAGAAGTTCTAACTCCGTGGAGTCATGATGAGTTAGATTTCCATCAGCGCTTCATTGACTGTCTAGTTTCCACAGACCCTGACTCAAAGAGTGGAGGCAACATACTATTTCTGTACTCAAGACTCTGTCTAATAATCCCAGAAATATATAGGTATTTCTCTCTCTCCAATATATGGTTATGTAGACATGGGGCTACAGATTTTCATTTTTGGAACACTGAGGGAACTATTAATGAATACTTTTATCACAGACTTGCCAGGTCCTTCCAGACAGAGAGCTAATCTCACCTTCAGTAGAGGGATTCCGTATCTGACAGCTACCTCGGGTAAAGAATTCAGTGGCTACATTCACATTACTGACCACTTATTTGTGATTTTCTTTGAAGATACGAATGGCGCAATATTCTGGCACGTTGCCCAATATCTTGCTGCTGAAATCAATGTTCTATTAACCACTTCCAAAGTTCTCTGTGATCAAACAAGTAATCATTAACTGTTCCTTGTTTGATCACTATTGCATGTCTCTATTTGTTTTCCTGAGAAACCACTTTGAAGATATGAATACATAAGAACCATTGTTAATTTCCTACCACTTTATCTATAGCTCTGTATTGTTTGTATTGTTCTTATGCTATTTTGTAAATGGATGCCTGTTTGTTAATATTTCTTCTTTTATTTTTAAAATAAATTTTAAAAGCCGACAAAGTTCTCTGTGGATCAAAGCTCCCTGGCTACCTCTTGGGCATCTCCCCTCATTGCAGTAACTCTGACACTGTCCTTGCTTCACCTAGTGTGTATTATTATGGAAATTTATCATCCCCATATTTTTCAGTGAGTTTTAGTCTAAAGAGAGGCGCTGCAGAACTTCTCAATAATTGTCTTGTGCCTCTGAACAGTGAATCCTTTATCTCCTCGGTAAATGTAATGTTCTTTTGCAGGACAGAGTGGGCAAGTGTGCTGTTCAACACTTTTTATCGATTCTGCCATATCGCCTTTGCGGAGCCTTTTCACTGTGCCCTTCTTTATCTCCCTGCACAGTCCTGTCAGCCTCTCTTCACTTAACGAGAGATATAACCTTCTTTTAACATTTCCAAAAGCCATCTCTGGGGATGTTTGCCAGCATGTAAAACGCTGTATCACAGAAGAGTGCCCCCTTATCAGTGGAATACACTTTGATTCCACATCACCGCAGAGGCACACTCCTGTGCGTACTTCCTCAGCTTTTGTTGGTGCACATCAATTGTTCCTGTAGCTCCATTCATAGGCAGCACCGGTTATTAATAGCCAGTTTTGCATATCTCATTAATTTGTGCTCTTTCAGACCTAATTGTCAGGAAGAGAGGTGGAAACAGATCCTGATCTAGAACAAGCACTTCCCTGTAAGATATCTGCCTCACCTAACCCTGCTGTGTGCTCTTCACAGACAGCCAGAAGTAGGAGGATGAGCTTAAAGAAGTATCTTATCCTAAGAGGGAGCTGACCGGCTCTGCAGACCTAGAGACATAATAGGAATTTATAAACTCAAAGTCTTTAACTTTGAACTGTCTAACTATGCTGGTCCTAATAACCAAGGTCTCTTTCCTTGTAAGGACCCTTGTATTGGAGAGGAGACCTGCAAGCGATCAAAATTCAACCATGTCTGAGTATTTGTGATGCTTCTGACTAGTTCACATCAAAATCCTCCACTCTGTCTTCTGGCTGTAAATCAGGGTCTCTAGTTGTAAATGTTGCCAAAAATAGGTAAGTGACTACTCTGAGATTATAATGCGTTATTTTCAGTGAAACAACCGCATTTAGTCCCTCAATTCTATAGTCTTTATAGTTTTCCCGTCTCTGTCTATTAACTGACCAGAACTATTGTATCTACTAATAAGTCTGCTTCCACCAACACCTACCTCAGTCCACCACGGGAAACGTCCTAACCACTTCACCACTACAATCTCCCAGAAGGGGCTGGGGATATAGCTCAGTGGAATAAGCGCCTGCCTAGCAAGTGCAGGGTCCTGAGTTCGATCCCCAGTACCGCCAAAAAAAAAAAAGGAGTTGTCTACAACCTCCCAGGGGCCGTCCAGCCATCACCTCAGAAATTCCTCATTGGCAGAGAGCTGCAAATGAATCCTCACTGCAATTCCACTGGATCTAGGATCCTCGGACCAACTCTTCGTACTAGCTGAATACTGGAAACAGACTGAGGCGGAGAAGTGTGTGTGAACATGTGCTGGTCAGCGATCTTAGGAAATACAGTTGGAGAAAAGTAAAGGAATCAGAATTAGGTAGAGGAAAAGCTTAATTTTCAATGGAGTTACAACTGAGGCCTCAAAAACTCCTAAGAGAAGCAGCATCTCAAACAGGGGTAAAGGATCTGTGCCTTCATCAACACAGATTTGATGACAGGATGCCACTGCAAGAGAACAGAGAGGTCATCTTCAGAAATATTGTTCCCTGAGGCTAAGGGAAGCACAATGAAGGGCACAGCTGTGATCTACCAGCAGCCATTGTCCTCAGCAACTGTGAGGTGGCTGTGCAGGCTATGGTAAGAGAACCCAGGCAGAATGCCACTATCTCCACAATTCAACTGCATCTCAGTCTTCAGACTTCAGCCTGCTGGTTGCTCTGTCTAGGAAATTTTCTGCATCCTTGACCCTTTCTCCTCCCCTGCATATACCACACTCTGCCAAACTGGCCAAATTGCTTTGTTATATATACTCTTAGACTACTGCATTTTTTCTTAATAGAATCCATCACATTTTTGGCAATATATTCATTGGTATGATTGTTTGATTGAAGTCTCTCTTCACTATCAAATTTTGAGGTCTTAAAGGGATAGAATATGATACATTGCTCCATCACTGTACCTCGCATGCCTAGCAAATATCTGTCATATATTAGTGTTCATTAGGTATTTATTTGAACTCATAGTACAGTACTGAACTCCTACCACGGATGTTGCTTGCTGTAACAATAGCGTCACTATATGATAAACTCACTCCATCACTATATTATAAAGAACAAATTTTGGCTAGGAAGCATAACTTTCCCATCAGAGAGCACTAGATTAGACAAGGTTCATAGCATGTGAAGAACTGCACATGAAGCTGTCAGAGGGAAAGAGACAATGACCTGGTGCTACTCTCATAGCACCTTCCAAAAGCAGTGGTAGCATAGATGTGATCACTGAACCTCACATTTTAAATGAAAATGCACTGAAAGAGTCAAATATTGGCAAGGATATAGCACTAGGAGATATCAATCCCTGCTGAGCAGAATGCAAAATCATAAGGTACTTTGGAATGCAGTTTGGTAGTTTCTTATAAAACTAAGTATGCTTTTAGTCATACATTTATCACCCATGCTATTTACCTAAGAGGGTTAAATATGTATAGCCACACAGAAACCTGTACCCATCTGTTTATAGCATCTTTATCATACTTTCCAAAACTTAGAGACAACCAAAATGTCCTTCCATCAACAGTAAATGGATAAATAAACTATGGGGCATTCTGAATAATTAAATATCATTTAACACTAAAAAGAAATCGTATTGAGCCATGAAAACACATAAAAGAGATTTAATTGCAGATTACTAAGTTAAAGAAGCCCATCTGAAAAAGTTATATAATGTACCATTATTGTGTGAGTCAAACAGAGGACAAAACTAGAGACACAGTTAAAAGACCAGTAGTTGCCACAAATTAGGAGGGAGGTCTGAAGAAAAAGCACACAGAGGATTTTTGGGGCAATGAAGCTATTATGCATGATCCTATACTGGTGAGCATCTCATTAAAATTTGTCCAAAACCATAGTGTGTGCACCACCAAGACTGAACCCTAGCATAAGCTATGGCCTCTGTGTGACAATGATATATTGTCAGTGGAGGTTAACCAACTGTAAAAACTGTACCACTCTGGTTGAGGGTGTCGGCAGTTGGGAGGTTACAAATGTGTGGGCTCAGGGAGTAGGAAAATTGCTGTAACTTGCAGTCAGTATTGCTATGAGCATGGAACTGCTCTAAAAAATAAAGTCAGAAAACCAGATGCACTAACATTCTACAAATGAAAACACTTGTTTACAAATCTAAACCTGTTTGCTCTTTTATGATTTGAATGCACGTTCTAATTTCAGCTTTGCTGATCATGGTGATGATCAATGAGTTCCTGATCTTGCTGGATGGCTCAGTATTGCACTTTACGGGATACAAACAAAGATTGGTCATAAATTCTGCATTATTCTATATAAAGGTCCTTATGAGGACCTCAGTATGCCTCATAAGGCTCATACTTATGTTTTAATGTTTTCTACAGAAGATAAAGCTTGCCATCTAGTATTGATGAAGTATGCATTTCCAGAACTATTATTCCAAGAAAAGGATCTGTGCTTATCTCAGATAAAGGTAAGAGATTTGTGAACAGAACATTGATTGGAATAGTCAATATCATGCTTTGTCACCCTGAATTAAATGGTCATGTTTAAAGATTACTGTAGCTACTAAGGATAACTGAAGCTAATTGGTAAGGGAAACTGGCCAGCTGGACCCGTTAAATGCTCTGTTGTGTAACATGCCACCTCACATTCCAAGTGGCATGAATTCATGCGGAATTATCAAGTGGCTCACAACTCAGTGTCTTCTTGAAGATCTGAAAAACCGTGGAGCATGTTCCATATGCTGTCCTGTCACTCAGGCCACACTTCTACTACAAGATTTAGTGTTTTCTAAGGGTTGCAAAACGGAAAGCATTTTATTTTGACTAAACAAATGTGCATAGCATGTGCTATGTGTCATTCTCTTCTAAGTGTTTTACACAAATCTACTTAACAAGCAGGTTTGGGACACTAGAGTTGAAAACACAGTTTTAAATGCAGTTTTATGGGACATCCGGACTAAAAGTGGAATTGTGCCGCTCAGTTGCCAGGTTATTTTCCCACAAAACATTCAACTACATGACCACTATAAGAATCTCCAAAGGAGCTCTTTGGATGTGCTCTTCTGTGACACCTCTTGACACTCAGCCAATTCACAATGTGAAAGGTACAGCAAGATTCCCATGATTAGAGAATTATTAAAATTAAGATAACTTGTAGTCATGTAATGGTCTGCATGACATAGACTTAGACTCACAAAACTGTCCAGTTGGAGGTTAATTTGTAATAGCACTTGGTTATGTCAGAATGATATGTGTCTTGGGTAGCCTGAGAGTAGTGCTGTGATATTTTTGAGTTACTATTCTCTGTTTCAATGAATTGGAGGAAAATAAGAACACCTCTGCATACTTTTGCCTAAACAAGTGACACTTTTCATAAATATTTTTATTGCTTTTCATTTGGTTTCTGTTACCCAGCAGTGTATAATGATTTTCACCACCCTCTCTTAGGTTAAGGGTGATGTTAAATCCTGCGTGCTGCACCCTTATTCCCATACCAGTGCTACTCCAGGTAATCTTGCCCTTCTTCATATTTTAACTGTAGCAGTGGTCTCGTAAGTGGTGGCATATTCCTGTGTTCATAGCTTTTCAGTCTCTCTAGAGGCAGGTGGTGGAACTTTAAAAGGTTTGTGTTTCTGTGGCTGTTAAGAATAAAGTTCTTCTGTGCCAACACTGATGTGTAGCTGTGACTATGACCACAGTATGTGACCTGGCAAAAGTGAAATGCTTAGTGCATTACCAAATTACTTGTGGCCCAGTTTGCCTTTTCCAAAACAAAATCTGTGTGCAGAGCCTATAATTTTCTTTTGTTTCATGACACTAATGGATTGCTTGGTCTTTAAACTGCTCTCCTTACTTAATGCAAACACCCACTTCAATAGAAATTATCCTACTTTGACTGATGATTCTCCAAATGTACCAACAGACTTTGCTACCGCTTAAGTGATTGTGTGTGTTCATTTATTGAGTAGTTATTTTCACAGCACAGAGCTCTACTTATTTATTCCAAAATAAAGCAGATGGTGTACTCTCTTCTGCTTCAGGCTATTCTGACTGCTCTTTGTCGATGACATGCAAGTTGTTTGCAAATCAATTTTTCTTTATAAAGAAAAAAAACATAGTGAAGGTGTCCAAAAGTCTGTAAGTCATTGTGAGAATTTTACTTCAATAAGCTGATAGGATTGGGCCCAGGGAGACCCAGGAGAAGTTTTATAGCCGATTCCCTAATGAAGTTTCTGGAGTAAACTTCATCACATTTTCACACCAATTTAAAGCAATGAGGTATTTAACAAGAGTTAATGACACACAGTGGAAAGTTTTAAAACATTTATTTTTGAACCTAAGGAAGAGAACATAGCATTACGGAAAGTAAATGCAACAGATTCCTCTACTTTCAAATGAGGTTTTGGAAGGATTGCTTAGAAACAGTATGTCTTTAAATACAAATAACTTTCACTTAATTTAAAAAAATCTTGTTGCTACTGGAGAAATGACTGATTTGACAAGGAACACCTTCCCGTGAGTGCCAGCCTCTGCAGGGAATGGAGGGTGTAAACAACTTGACTTCCACATCAAAGGTAGAGCTGTGTGATCCCTGAGACAAAACTATTTTAAAGTCAGCTGCTTATTCCATGTTTCCATAGTAGTTCTTAGTCCAAACCCTTGTGAATTGTTATCATTGTGTTTGTTTTGCTGGAAACGTTTATAACCTGTTTTTACTTCACTTGAACTATAGTCTCTCATTCAGATAGTCATTTCTGAAATATATTGCCACCTTACTTTTTTTTTAAATAAAAGGTAATTATAGCTTATAGTTTAATGATACTTCCCTTATGCATTGCATGAGTTAATAATAAGAAAGTTCCAAATAGCCTAATTTTCTTCAAAACTAATAATGTTCTGCAAATTCTAAAATTGGCTCATTAAGATCTAAGTGTTCTTCTTTAAGAGTTAGAAATAACAACACAGAGGGATAGCTGGGATAATTGTACTGCTGATGTCTGTTGGTTTATTGAAAAGAAGTGTTAATGCTTAAATGTTTTGACCAACTTTGTATGCTTATATCAGGTAATGTGAACTACTAATTTGAAGATAACAATATGCACTGTAACAACCATTGGTGAATTCTTACCATCTTATTTAGTGAAGCTCTGTATCATTTCTAATTTTTTAAATATTTTTACTTATTTAGTGAAGCTCAGTATCATTTCTAATTTTTTAATTATTTTTATCATCTTTAATGGTATGATCAGTCTTGCATTCTTACATCTGGTCATCTGAGCAACTTTGTTGAAGATAATATGTAATATAACAACTACTGTTAATTTCTATCATTTCGTTTTTAAACCCTGTATCATTTTTATTGTGTTTGTGCCTTGTTTTTGTCTGTTGCTGTTATCTTGTTATTGTTTTTCATTTTCTCTTTAAAATAAAAAAAGAAATAACAGTGTAACAGTACTTCTTTAGTAGCAGCTCAGTTCCACAAAGCTTTATAATAAGTGCCAAGAAGACTGGAATTTCTTCTGGTGGGGTCTAAGGACATATCCCTCAGTTCAGTTGCCAAGGCACCATAGATCTAGGGCAATCTCTCACCGCGAATTGATTATGATCTTCAAGATATCAAAAATAGCTTCCAATTGGGGTGGCGCATGCCTGTAATCCAAGCACTCAGGAGGATGATGCAGGAGGATCGTTGTGGGTTCAAGGCCAGCCCGGGCTACAAAGTAAGCTCAAGGCCAGCCTGAACTGCATAGAGAGACCCTGCCTCAAAAAGACAAAAACAAAAATAAAACACAAAAAAATGCAAAAATAGTGCAACCACTTTGGAAAGTAGTTTGGAAGTTCCTCAAAATGTTAAGCATACAGTTACTGTATGATAATACAATTCCATGTCTAGACACACAAGAGAAATAAAGCAATATGTCCACCAAAAATTATATGTGAACATTTATAGCAGCATTATTCATAATAACCATACAGGAAGAAGAAATTAAATATTCCTAAGCTAGAAAATGAACACAATATGATACAGCATGCAACAAAATATTATGTAGTATTGATACAATGAACAACATAAATGAACCTAGAAAACACTGCTATGTGAAAGAACACAGACAGCAAAAGGACATAACAAGATGAGTCTATTTATATGAAATATCTACAATAGGTGGCTCTGCAGGGACAGAAAACAGATTGGACTTACTTAGAACCTGTGGAACAGTATAAGGGTAGACACTAAAGGGGAAAATGGGCAAGTGGTTACTAAGAGGTATGAGCCTACTTTGAAGATAATAAAGATTATCTATTTTTGCCTTTTTGTCTTTGGGATCTATTTACATTAATTCTTAGATCTTGGGTATCTTTCTAAACATTCTGTGTCAGCAGACATAAGGCCTAAACCCGTTAAGACTGTACTGTTGAGAGGATCCGGGGAAGATGGCGACCAGGTGAGCAGCAAGGGAGCGAACCTCCTTAATAAACACCACCAGCTCGAGACAGACTTGGCGAGCGTGAATGCCGGGACCTCGGCTGGGAAGTTTAAACTGGGCGTATTTCTCTGAGATGCCGGGGGAGATGTGGTAGGGCGGACCAGGCTGCCGGGGCGAGACGTGGGAA